>AWOL01S0000636.1:27335-58788 GCA_000715115.1 Nicotiana otophora
CAATGAATGAGAAGAACTCCTTATTTATAGGAGTACTAAGGCACAAAAAGTCCTTAAAATTAGGTAGGGTGGTTGCTAAGGCATAAAAAGTCATTACAATTAGGTAGGGTGATTGCTAAGGAGTAAGAAAAGTCATTACAATTAGGTGGGGGGCGGCCAAATCCCTTTGGGGCAGATTTGGACCTTAAAACTACTAGTTTGGGCCATTGATTTGGACTCCAATTGGGCTCCCTTTGAAACACCCCCTTTTGGACCTCTTTTAAGCTCATTTTGAGCCCCTTTGGTGGACTTCAAGGGCTGATTTGGTGGCCCAATCTTCCTCCTCTTGGACTTCAATTTGGATCACCAAATAATTGTAAAACTTGAATAATTCATCTACTTTGGGCTTGAGCTCTTCCTCTACAATTAAAAGCTTTTTTATTTTCCATTGAAGTCTAGCAACCTTAGAGTGCAACTCTTTAGCTTGAGATCTTGTAAATGGCCTTGAAGCTTCCAAAACTCTATCCTTGTTCTTGATGCTGTCACTATAGGCCATCGAGGAAACTTCTCATCTTTCTCTCCTTATCACGCGATCGATGTGAAAAATAAATACAATATTTGTTTGAAGTTTACATGAACAGAATTGAAATCCTAAACTATGATGAACAAGAGGTAGCTTGAATTTGGAACGTTGGTACCTCATCAATGCAAGCCTTCGTCTTACATAGCTACACAACTCAAAGATCTGCATGCAAGGTGTAAAAGTGTAGTATGATTACAACCGACCCCTTCTGGTCCTCAGCATCATCGGATCGTTGACAAGTTGGGTGTGTCTTCTACCCCCTCCAACTTGAGGGGGTGTTTGAACCAAATATTGTATGGCTAATAAATTGAGCAGTTTACTCTCAGAAGAAAGAAAGAAAGAAGATGACTCTGTTCGATACAAACAAGAAAGAAAATCTTAAGCAGTCAAAGTCTCATTATATAATTCAAACCAATCACAATCGTCCATTGAAGACCCATGTGGATGCATCTGGAATGTCCATTTTATTTAATAAACAATGTGCTGGAAAATGTTTGAAGTCTCCAGCCTCTTCTAGAAGGAAGTAACAGATGATTAGTCATGTATGTCTAGTTTTGCATTTTGTATAGATTCCTTTAGTTTGTTATTTTAGACTCAATTAGGAATAGACACATGTATAAGTCTGTTAGGCAATTTTGTATTTTTCTTTCTCAGCAATTTGTATATATAGGATATTGTACACTAAATACAATCATCAATATATAAGAAAAACATTTCCTATATTCTCTACATTCCATCAGCAAATGGCAATACTTGTGGGATCAGTTGTTGTTTTGGAATATAACCATCCCCTGTAGTTGCCTTTGAAGCTGGAAGTCCTATATATACCTTTTTAGCTGGCACTAACGATGTCCATTGATTCCATGAGTTCTTGAAATTGTCAGGACTTCCAGAATTAAACTCATATTGAGGGCTTTTGTAGAATTGAACCCAAACATAGTCAAAAAGGCCAGTATTAAGTGCTTTTCCTAGCCATTGGTCAGGTAATGGACTGAGGTCTGCAGATAAGTAAAATTCTTTTTCCTTGTTGGCTATAACTTGACAATTTTCGAGCTAGTGCTGCATAGTATTGCTATTGTTCCTTTTCAATATCAGAATCTGTTCCACCGAGCACTACATTGCCCAGTGATCGAGAATTTGATAGGCCTCCTAGAAAATTGTTCCATAATATAGTAATCAACTCCATAAATAACAGGCATTAATCCCTTGGCTCCATTTTCAACGAGGTTGCTCGTTCATCCGAATCCGGTTCCGTCGAGGCTGTTCGAACTTCGTTCGACGTCTTGTTCTCCTTCGAGTTGTAGCCAGCACGTTCCTTCTGTAATTCAAACTTGGAGATTTTTTTATCAATATAGTGAAGAAAGTTTTTCACCTCAAAGGTCCATTTCTTTTCCATTTCAGTAATGTTTATTGCCGTGCTCCAGTCATATCTCTTTGAATTGTAGTTCTTAGTTGACTTTATTTGGCATGAATTTTTATCATAATATTCTGTGTTTAGTTGTTTTCCATGATTAGTTGATGTTGTTGCCTAACTTTTGACAGCCACCGAATGAAGGGTAGCAATGGCCTACTAAGTTGATTTGAGGAGTTTTGGCGAGTCCATTACTCATATGGTCACTCAACTTTCCAAAATTATCTACCAAAGTCATCTTTCTTTCGTTTGTAATAACAAAGTCACTTAACTATGCCTATAGCACTCAGAAGGTCACTCAACTAGATTTATCAAACATTTGATAGCCAAATACCTATTTTACCCTCTAAATCAACTTTTATCATTTGCTTTTTTTTTTAAACTTTTTTAATATTATAAGTTTTCTCTTTTTAATCAACATTTAGACTTACCTATAGAACAAAATATTTTACTTAAAAATATATATATATATATTTCTAGCATGTATAATGTCGAAATAATAATATAATTGGGCATAATATTCAAGAATATGTAATGTATATTACAAAAATACTTTTATTTTAAATAATAATTTTCTATAGTACGTGCATGGAATATATATTTTAAAACTTTTATTTTCTTTCATTCTCTATTGTGTAAATAAATTTTTAATTTTTTTTGTTAATATCAAAATTATTATTATGAATAAATTGTTCTAATTACTTTCTACTATGCTCAATCTTTTATTATTCTAACATTATATATTCTTAAATACTATTTTAATATTTTTAATTTATAAACAAAATTTGATTATTCTAAGGTAAGTTCATAATATAAATTAAAAAGAGAAAAACATTATTATATTAAAAGGCTAAAAAAAGAAGAAGATAAAAGTTTTATGTTGACCTTTTGGAACCTCATCAAAAATTGAAGCTTTATGGATTTGGATCGCTTCCATAACCTTTCTCAATTCCCCTTAGATAATGTTTGGCTTGGATTTGTGTGATTGAAGGGCTGAAATGAGGTTTTGAAACGATTTGAGATTGAAAACTAGTCAGATGAGGTAAATGTCTTGCCTAGCTTTAGTTTGAGGGAAATTTCCTAATAAATGATATTGTTTTCTTTATGCGGGAGTGATGTATATACGAGATGACGAGCGTATATGTATGTGCTATTGTTATTCATGACTTTTGTTCCAACCAAGTATGCCCGAAATTTCTCAAAGGCCCACACAACGGCCAACAACTCCTTTTCTATGGTGGTGTAATTCAGTTGTGTATCATCAAGAGTCTTACTCGCATAGGAGATAGAATAAAACATCTTGTCCTTCCTTTAGCCTAGCACTACCCCAATAGCATGGTCACTTGCGTCACACATAAGTTCAAATGGTAAGGATCAATACGGTGCCATAATAATGGGGGTAGCTACCAACGTCTTTTTGAGCTCTTCAAATTTCTTCAGGCAAGCGTCATCAAAATCGAAAGTTACATCTTTTCAAGCAACCTGCAGAAAGGAGTAGCAATTTTAGAAAATTTCTTAATAAAGCGCCGATAGAATCTTGCGTGTCCCAAGAAACTTTGGACACCCTTCACTAAAATGGGTGGAGGTAATTTTTCAACCGCCTCCACTTTCGCCTTATCAACTTCAATGCCGCTCCTAGACACTCTGTGACCCAACACGATGCCTCCCTGCACCATAAAATGGCACTTTTTCCAATTCAATACCAGATTTGTTTCTTCACAACGGGCCAACACCTTGATTAAATTCTTCAAACAATTATCATAAGAAGACCCTAAGACTGAAAAATCATCCATAAAAACTTCCACAAATATTTCCACCATATCGGTGAAAATAGCCATCATACATCTCTGGAAAGTGGTTGGTACATTACAAAGACCAAATGGCATTTGCTTGAAAGCGAAAGTGCCATAAGGACAAGTAAAAGTGGTCTTCTCCTGATCTTCTGGGCATATGACAATCTGGTTGTACCCCGAATGGAAGTGGGAAGTGGTCCTTGCGGGTTGCCTTGTTGAGCCTTCTGTAATAAATGCAAACTCTCCATCCCGTCACAGTGCGAGTAAGAATTAGCTCATTGTTTTTCATTCTTAACCACAGTCATCCCTCCCTTTTTAGGCACACATTGCACTGGGCTTACCCAGTTGCTGTCAGAGATAGGAAAGATGATACCTGCATCGAGTCACTTAATTACTTCCTTCTTCACGACTTCTTTCATGCTGGGATTTAATCTCCTTTGCTGCTCAACATTGGGGCGGTGTCCATCTTCCAGAATGATTTTATGCATGAAAAATGATAGACTGATTCTCTTGATGTCAGTAATTGTCCACCCTATAGCCTTTTTATGCTCGCACAGTACTCTGAGCAATTTTTTTCTTCTTGTACAATAGTCAAGCTGGATGAGATAATTACTGGCAACAATTCAGAGTTCCCTAAATAAGCATAGCGCAGATGAGCTAGAAGGGGCTTTAGTTCTAGCTTTTGAGGTTCTTCAATGGATAGCTTAGGAGGGGTCAGAGTGACAGGCCTGCCCAACTCCTCAAATCTCCCAAACCCATGGACATAATTGCACGACATGTTAAGTACTTGCTCAATTTTGCCCACCATCTCATCTTCACTGACTTCTTCATCCCCAATCAAGGCTCGTTTAAGAGGATCTATGGGGCTCATATAAGACACCAATGACGTAGCATTGCTTTCCACTACATAAATCACGGATAGCTCTTCATAGTGGGCTAGCAATCTGAGTGCTTTGTACACATTGAATACCTCCACTCGATCACACTCTCATCGTCATCTTTCCTTCATATACATCAATAATATCTCGGCCTGTGGCTAAGAATGGTCGCCCCAAAATAAATGAGACTTCCTAATCAGGCTCATAGTCCAAGATAACAAAATTAGCAGGGAATATGAAAAAACCCACTTGAACTAAAACATCTTCAATCACTCCTTCAGGATGAGCAAGGGAGCGATCAGCCAATTGTAAGATCACCGTTGTTGGGCGTGGCTCACCCAACCCCAACTGTCTGAACGCAGATAGCGGCATCAAATTGACGCTCGCTCCAAGATCACACAAAGCTCGCCCGAATGCATGCTTTCCAATCGAGATTTGGATAGTGAAGCTACCCGGATCCTTCAATTTCTAGGGTAGCTTGCTTTGAATTCTTGAGCTACATTCCTCAGTGAGTGCCACAGTCTCGAATTCGGTCAACCTCTTTTTATTTGTCACTATGTCCTTGATATATTTTTCATATTTGGGAACTTCTTGCAGGATGTCTACCAGTGGAATATTGATTTGCACCTGCTTCAAAATATCAAGAAACGTTTTATACGAGGCATTATCCTTCACTTTCTGCAATCTTTGAGGGAACGGAGGCGGTGGTCTCGCAACTAATTATGAGGGTTGCTCAGCCACCGCCTCTTCAGCTGGCTTCTCTGACTCCTTTGATTTTTCTGATTTTCACTCTATAGTGACTGGCTTCTCATTAAAGGTCACTTGTTTTCTCTTTTTCGACTGGACTTCTTCTAATTGTCTCCCATTTCTCAATGACACAGCATTAATAGATGCCTTAGGATTAGCCTCATTGTCGTTTGGAAGAGCTCCAACTAGTCGAGTATTTTGGGCACTGGCAAGTTGTCCCAATTGGCGCTCCAAATTTCTCATTGCTGCGGCTTGGGCCTGCTGGTCAGCCATCAATTTCTTCATCATTTCCTCAAGGTGACTTGTTAAGTTTGCATGTAGTTCAGCCTGAGGTGATCTATATTGTTGTTGAGGTGCTTGTTACCAATATTGATTCTGAGCACCTTGATTTCCACCCCAAGAGAAGTTTGGGTAGTTCCTCCAGTTGGGATTGTAAGTGTTCCCATACTGGTTTGTCTGGCCCCTATTTGCATTACCCACAAAATAGACAGACTCGGGATTAACTAGGGATAAGTCACTCGTATGACCCTCTCCATATACTTCACAAAATAATTGAACATGTTGCACTGGCTGGGCTTGTTGCTTGTTAATAACTAGGGTCATCTTATTGACTTGGTTGGTCAACGTGGAAATCTGCATTGATAATGCTGAGACAGCATCTAACTCGAGAACCACTGCAGATTTTTGGACTGTGTGTCTGCCCATCTCTCCTTGCCAATCAGGATTGCTTTTGGAGAATTTGTTCAATAACGCATATATCTCATCAAAGCTTTTCTCCAACACTTGACCTCTAGCTGCAGCATCTACCACAATCTTTGTCTCAAGATGTAGCCCTTCTATAAAAGTGTGAGCTAACACTTCGTTTGTCTGATTGTGTTGAGGACAGTCTCTGAGCAGCCCCTTGAACCTCTCCCAAGCTGAGTATAAAGACTCTTCCGCTTTCTGTTTGAAGGCGACTATCTCACTTCTGATCTTTGCAGTTTTGCCTGAAGGGAAAAACCTTGCCAAAACTTTCCTTGCCAGATCATTCCATGATGTAATAGAATTAGCTGGTTCTACCTTCAGCCATCGCTTTGCTTTGCCTAATAGAGAAACGGTAAAAGTGTGAGCCTCACATAGTCTGGAGTGACTCCGTTAGTGATGTAAGTATCACTAATCTCTAAGAAATTCAGGATATGCTGTTATGAATCCTCATGTGGAAGACCCATTGGGATATGATCCTTTATAATAGATTCGTGTGTCTTGGTTTTACTGTGTGTGATAGGTTCATAGCATTGCATTGTAGTGGTAATGTTGAGCTTGCGGGATGGTTCTCTCATTTGAGTCATTTTTCCATGTTTGAGTACACATGAATTGTTGCTTATTGGTACACAAATTGCACGGTTTGTAGATTTAGGTTGTATTGGTTTGGCATGTCAATAGAATAGTTGTGTTTTATGAGATAGGGTCAGTGGACCTAGAATAGATGCTATCAGATGTGATTACGGCATGTTTGGAAGAACAATATCGGAAGTCGTCTTAGAAATTGGCTATGGTTCTTGTCGAACGAGGGAGAGCTCCATGACTTGTTGAGTTGATGAGTGGTTATAAGTTTCTGCGTGTTTCATTGTCAATGGCAGTGTACGAAGGTATGAACGAAGTTTTATTTGATATATGGTTCATTACTGGTACCATGTCTATTTTTTATCAGCTATTGTGATCGAAAATTATTGCTACGTGTATGCGAGTTATATGGTATATCATGTGATTTCATCTTGGATTATGGTTATGGCTTGATACAGTTTGTTTGGGCTTATACAGTATCTAGATGCGAGATTCGGGTTTGGTAAAGAATTCCAGATGTTAGAGATTGGGCTTCCAAGGTATATGGGAGGAAGAATCTTCGATTATTTTGAGTTTACGGACTTTTGTGGGTTAGGTTGACGTGGTATCACCCCCAGGTATGTTCATGGTAAGATTACATAGTCAGTTGATGGCCTTGGAATGACTCTTGGTACATTCGAGGACGAACATATATTTAAGTGGGGGAGAATGTAACAACCCGACCGGTTGTTTTGAGAATTTGTACTTCGCTCGCTAGTTTGAGGGTATGAGTAGCTCTGTATGATGTATTATGACTTGTGTGTATCGTCAGTTTTGATTTTCGGGTGATTCGAAATTTGTTTGGAAGGGTTTTTCAATGTTGAACCTTTAAGTTGGAAGAGTTGTCCAAGTTTAACTTTTGTGTATTTAATCCCGAAACTGAGTTTTGATATTTCCGTTAGGCCCGAATGGTCATTTTGGACTTGGGCGTATGCCTGGAATAGCATTTGGATGTTTCTAGAAGGTTTCGGCACTAATTGGCGAAAGTTGGCAATTTAAAGGTTTGGAATATTCATAAGATTGACCGAGAGTTGACTTTGATGATATCGGGTTCGGATTGTGGTTCCGAGAATTGGAATAGCTTTGTTATGTCATTGGGGACTTGTGTGCAAAATTGGAGTTCATTCCGAGTTGATTTGATATAGTTCGACACGAGTTTTGGAAGTTGAAAGTTCAAAAGTTTATTAAGGTCGATTTGCGGTGCGTTTCGTGGTTTTCCTTCATGTTTTCATTGCTGGTTTCTGCTGGTTTCTGATGCACCAATTGTACTTCACGATCACGAAGATGGAGACGCGATCGCGTAGAGGATATCTGGAGCTGGGCACTTCATCGCGGTCACAATTGGAAGACCTTTTTTGTGTAGCTTTGTGTTGGTTACAGTACGCGTTCGCATATAAGTTAGCGCATTCGCATAGAGATGAGTTGAGAGGTGGTGATTTTTCTTCCACATTCGCGAGGGTCATTCTGCGTTCACAGAGAGTTGGCATCTGTAGGAATCACGTTTTCATGAGGAGGCTCACGAACGCATAGAGTCTTTTAGGGCAGTGTATTTTTCTTCTTAGCGATTGCAAAGATAGTTCCGCTATCGCAGTTCATAAATTCGTCCAGTGATTATAAGTACTCTATTTTCGGAGGTTTCAGATATTTTAGCATATATTGAGCTATGGAGCTCGGATTGAGGCAATTTTTACCACATGAATTGGGGTAAGTATTTTATACTCGAAATTAATTTTATTTCGTGATTCCATCTTTGTTTTTAGAATTTGATTGATGATTTCAAAAGAGAAATTTGGGGTTTTTGTCTAAACTTTCCTAGAGTTAATTATTAAGTGTTGAACATTGATTCAGAGTCGCATTTGAGTCAAATTAGTATGGTTGGACTCGTAATTGAATGGGTTGTCGAATTTCATGAGTTTTGTCGGGTTTCGAGGTGCGAGCCCAGGTTTGACTTTTTAGTTGACTTTGGGATTTTGATTAAAGATTCAACCTTTATCGATTGGATTTGTTTCCTTTGGAATTATTTGATGTTCTTGATTTGATTTTGGCTAGTTTTGAGACGTTCGGAGGTCGGTATGTGCGGGGTGGCATTTCTATGGTATTGTTTAGTTTGCTCGGTATTGGATTTGGCTTGTTCGAGGTAAGTAACATATCTAAACTTTGATTTGAGGGTATTTTACCATGGGAACTATGTTATAAGATATGTATTGAGGTGACGCACATGCTAGGTGACGAGCGTGTGGGCGTGCACCGGGGGAAATCATGATTCTAGTTGACTATTAGACTATGACCGGACTTGTTTTGCCGTTATATCTTGTTACATCCATGTTCTCCCTACTTGTTTTATTATATGAGTTGTGAATCATGTTAGAAATCATGTTTAGGCTATATGCTTATTCGGTTGGGACCCACATATGTTATTTCTGTTGTTGAGATATTTGTTTAAATTACAATTATGTACTCAGCTATATTCATTCATTTGCATGTCATATCTCAGTCTCTATTATCATTTACTGTTACATCATGTTATCATTGTTTGGGCTGAGTAGTATGATATATGTAAGCATGTGACACTAGAGATATTGAGGACTGAGTTGGGGCCTAAGAGTCGTGTTGTGAGTGATATTGTGGATCGGGCTGCACGTCGCATCAGGCCATATTGGCTTTATATATATTATTATTATATAGATCAAGGTGCACGACGCAGCAGGCCTTATAGGCTTTATTATTATTTATGGGATCGGGCAGCACGTCGCAGCAGGCCTCATTGGCTTTATATTAGCACTTGGCAGGAGCCGCCCCTTCGAAGTCTGACATACCAGCAGTGAGCGCAGGTACCCTACAGTACTGAGTGATTGAGTGTGATGAGTGAGAGTGTGAGACAGTGAGATTGAGTACTCTAAGAGTGTGAGTTCATGGGTTTATCAATATGATGTTACATTTGACATGCATACTTAGCTTGTAGGCATAGAGATGCATTTTCTCATGCTATATGATATTGTGACATTCATGGCTTCACATGCATATTGACATGTAGGCATAGAGATGTACTTTCCTCATGCTATCTGATAATGAGATATCTTATCTGTTGTTGAAAGTTTTTGAGAAAAATCACACTTTTCTGATATACTCATATTTTGATGATTTCGGTGAAAGATTTGGGTTTTACTGTTATACCTGAAAAGTATGCATATTTTCCGTAACTGTGAACGAGCTGAGCATCATATCTTTGAGTTATTACTTGTACTGATTTTATTATATTGTTACGAGTTGCTCTTGGCTATTAGTGTTGGACTCTGACCGTTGTCCAAGCTCATCACTGCTTTCAACCTAAGGTTAGATTTTTTACTTATTGAGTACATGGGGTCGGTTGTACTCATACTACCCTTTTGCACATTGCGTGCAGATTTTGGAGTTGATGTTGCTGTGTATGGAAGGAGCTGGCATTGAATATGTACCTGCATTCCAGTTATAGTTGCCTCTTGTTTTTGGTAGGTTTAGATTTATAAATCTGTTTACGTACATTTCGAACATATGATGTATTTATTTCATACTAGCTTTGTAAAATCTAAATCTTAGAAGCTCGTGATTTGTACTACCAGTCCTTGAAAAGTTGTATAGAAGTTCATTTATGTCATCACTATTTTCTCAGTTAATCTCATTTGAATTATTTTATTGTTAATTGATTTACCTAGTGGATTGGGTTAGGTGTCATCTAGACTAGTTGAATTTTGGGTCATGACAGTTGGAGACAAGTGCTTCAATAAAAGTGAAAGTTGAAGAGAAATTCTCCAAATAACAACTACAAAAAGCCAGACATATACAAATTTGAATTACGGGAGAATGTTGGGAAACTAATTCAAAGTTGTAGTAAAAAATTAAAATTATTTAGGATTTGGTATTTTCAAGTTTATTTAATGCTTGTCTAAATAGGATTTGTAGTTAAAATTATATAGGAATAGGTTTTCATATTTCTAGTTGAAATAGGTTTCGTACTATGTATTGGGAGCTTATATTATGTGTGGAGAAGTATATAATTTCAGTGGAGATTTATAATAAAATATTTTCCTTCATTCAAGTAAAATTAGTAATAAATTATTCTAATAGAGGCCAACTCCATAATTCTAAATATTTTAAAAATAATTAACTTTTCCAATATGAAATCTATTTTAAGGGATAAGAAAATCGATCAATATTTTTTGTTTGAATACATGTATTTCCTCTTAAATTTAAAGAGAACATCCTTTGGAGAATCATAAGAAAAGTATAATAATTATTGTGACATAATACCATCTAAAATTACTGGATATTTGTTATATGCTTTTATCACGATTTTTTAAAAGGTCCCAAATTAACACAATTTTCTTTTGTAAATAGAATTGAATCTTTCTTTTAGAAATTTGGAATGAAGAGGTTGGTCATATAGTTCCTAGAAAAAAAATGAATTATTAAGTGATAATGTAAAATTTGAAAATGATTAATATTTAGTGAATATTTATAATAGATAACTTCATATAATTTTTTTTATAGAGAATCAATTGTAGGAATTGACAAAAAATAAAAGGAAATTAATGTCAGCTTATTATGAATACATTTTATCTTCTATTGAATGGTTTTCTTTCTTCAAGTTTGCAATTTAAATAATTTAACTCTTAGCTGTCACGACTCAAAATTCCTCCTTCGGAGTCGTGATGGCACCTAGTCTCTAGGACTAGGTAAGCCTAACACTTACTGAGTTAATAATAGATTTTAACCAATTAACTATTAAACATGAACTAGAGATTTTTATACAAAGCCAACAATCCAAAGTAGATATACAACATCCCAAAACCGGTACTACAAGTCATAATCCTTTCTAGGAATAATTAAGAATACCAAATATATCATTGTTTGAAATAGAAATAAACAGTATAAAGTAAACTTCAGAAGGTGACTTCGAGGCCTACGAACACGATGGCATGTATACCTTGAAGTCTCCACCGCAATACTCGATCAGCTATCTAATGACCAACATGCCCTGAGATACCTGGATCTACACAAAAATGTGTGGCAAGCAGAGCATGAGTACACCACAGCGGTACCCATTAAGTATCAAGACTAACCTCGGTAGAGTAGTAACGAGGAACAGTCAAGGCATCTACTAGACATAATAACATGTACAAGTATGAATATAAAACTAACAGGAAACAATAACATTATAAACCTAAACATGGTAAGAATAACAATATAATATTTGCAAATGGAACAAGAAGCAACAATTAGCAACAAGGAGCAAATAGGTAATAATGCCTTAAAGTAAGCAGAATACGGTTAAAGTCTAGTGAGACCAAGTAAGGAAACACAAGTAACAACCCAATAATCAACCGCTCTCACACAAGGTTTATACAAGAATTACCCCCAGGTACCATACCTCATAATCACAAATCATGGGTCCCAAATCACGAACCCTAATCACTTGGCATCTCGTGCCCATATTACCAATCACAACCGCACGGACAACTCGCGTGTTTCACGGATGACTCATGTGCCAATAACATTAATACCTCATATCTGCACGGACAACTCACGTGCCGATGGTAATAATATCTCATATCCGCACGAACAACTCATATGCTAACAGTATCAACATCTCATATCTGTATGGATGTCACGACCCAAAATCCAACTAGTCGTGATGGCACCTAACCCAACCCGCTAGGTAAGCCAATTGACAATGAACCAATTCCAATGAAATTTAATGAGATAATAAATAGAAGAAAATATTTGTATCTTATACATTTCACAAGGACTGGTAGTACAAATCATGAGCATCTAAGATTTTAGATTTCTTTACAAAACGGAATTGAAAAAACTTCAACATCTGTTTGAAATGTAAATGAACAGAATTCGAATCTAATGCTACTAAGAACTAGTGATAGTCATAACTGGAACGCAGGTACATCTTCCCATCCAACTCCCGCCGTACGCAGCAATATCAGCATCCAGCATCTGCACGCAAGGTGCAGAAGTATAGTATGAGTACAACCGACCCCATGTACTCAATAAGTAACAAACCTAACCTTAGGTTGAAAGTAGTGACGAGCTAGGACAAGGGTCAGAGTCCAACTCCAATAACCAGCAACTGTTCATAAGAATATAATAAAGATGGTACAAGAAATAACTCAGCTCGTTCACAGTTACGAAAAAATAGGCATAATTTTCAAGTATAACAGTAGATCCCAAACCTTTCATCAAAAAACCCAAAAGATATATGAGCAAGTTTGAAAATTGTGGTTTTTCCCAAAAATCTTTCAACAATAAATATGATATTTCATTTTCAGATAGCATGAGGAAAATACATCTCTATGTCTACATGTCAATATACAGGTGAAATCATGAATGTCACCAAAAACCAGGTAGCAGAAAGAAATGCATCTCTATGCATGTATTTCAAGTATGCATGTTAAATGCTATACATCTCAGTGATGAACTCATGTACTCACGCTCTTAGAGTACTCGATCACTCAGTATTGTACGGGACAGGTCCAGCCCAGGAAAGATCCATCCAGTAATATAAATAGCAATTGACAGTCATTCACTCAGTACTATATAGGGCCAATCTAACCCAGGGAACTCCATCCCAAATATAATAGTATAGGGCAACTCAATGCCCAAGGAACTCCATCCCAAATATGAATATATATAGGGAAACTCCATGCTCAGGGAACTCCATCCCAAATATAATATCCACTGCGCTCACTGTGGGTGTGCAGACTCCGGAGGGGCTCCTTCAACCTAAGCGCTATAATAAGCCAGATCCTGGCATAAATAAATAAAAACATGTTGCGGCGTGCAGCCACATCCTTTAATTATCACTCCCAATCTGGCCCTCGGCCTCACACAATCATTAATCTCTCCAGTCTCACGGGCTCACAATGCTCATACTAAGCAGCCCTAATCATTGATTAGAGATGTGACAATATACAATAACAGAGACTGATATATGATATAAAATGATGAATGTGACTCAGTACATAACTGCAATTAAACTAATAACTCAACATCAAGGAACGACCACTATGGGTCCTAATAGTACCAGCATATAGCCTAAACATGATTTCTAGCATCAATTACAACTCAGGTGCTCTAATACATAGAGTACAGTAAAAATGTTCATATAAGATAGCTACACAGTTCCATGGAATTGACTAAATCACAATTCACACAGTGCACGCTCACACGCCCATCACCTAGCATGCGCGTCACCTCAACATCCATCACATAACACGTAAATTCAGAGTTTCATACCCTCGGCACTAAGTTTAGAAGTGTAAATTACCTCGAACAAGCCAAATCCAATACCGAGCAAGCCAAACGATGCTCCCAAATGCCGTCACATGCGTACCGATCTTCAAACAGATCGGAACTAGACAAAAGTAACTCAAACACATCAAATAGTGCCAAAGGAAATAAATCTAATCGATAAAGATCGAATCTTTTATCGAAAACCCAAAATCATCCCAAAAGTCAAACCCGGGCCCGTACCTCGAAACCCGACAAAACTCAAAAAATTGATAACCCATTAAATTACGAGTCCAACCATACTAGTTCCACTAAAATCTGACTCCGAATCGATGATCAAAATTCGAAAATTCACTCTATGAAACTTTAGACAAAACACCAAAATTTCTCTCTAAAATGCATAATACAAATGCCAAAATCAAAGATAAATTCATGAAATATAACCAAAATCGAGTATAGAATACTTACCCCAATCCTTATGATGAAATTTGCCTCCAAAATCGCTCCATTCCAAAGTCTATAGCTCAATATGTGATAAAAATGGCCAACCCCCAAACTTAAAGCATTCTGCCTAGTGTTTCCGCATTTGCGGACAGTAGGTCACACCTGCGACCTTTGCTTCTGCGACCTTCACTTTTGCGAAGAAGGTCGCGCATCTGCGAGATAGCCCTGGCCAACAGTTGCCTCTTCTGCGATGCTCAGGTCCGCTCCTGCGATAGCGCTTCGGCACACGATGAACTGCTTTTACGGGCCTTTCAAGCTAGCCTTTCCCCCAGGTCACTTCTGCGACTAGCTCCACACTTCCGCGAGCACGCACCTGCGGTCCCTTATGCACAGGTGCGAAGACACCAGTAGCTAAAAATTCCAGCAACATCAACATGGCTCCAAACGATCTGAATCCCGCCCGAAACTCATCCGAGCAACTCGGGACCTCGTCCAAATATACCAGCAAGTCCCATAATATAATACAGACCTACTTGAGGCCTCAAATCACACATAAAAATGTCGAAATGACGAATCGCACCTCAATTTGAACTTGAATGAACTTGAAATTTAAGTGTTGATACTCCTACCGTTGAGTCAGTTCCGGTAGTGAGAGACTATCCAAATGTATTTCTAGCAGATCTTCTGGGCATTCCACCCGATAGAGATATCGATTTTGGTATTGAATTGTTGCCGGGCACTCAGCTCATTTCTATTCCACCATATCGTATGACCCCAGCGGAGTTGAAGGAGCAGCTACAAGAGTTACTTGATAAGGGTTTCATTCGGCCTAGTGTGTCACCTTGGGGTGCTCTGGTTCTGTTTGTGAAGAAACAATATGGTTCTATGCGCATATGTATTGATTATCGATAGTTGAACAAGGTTACCATGAAGAACAGGTACCCATTGCTGTGCATTAATGATTTATTTGATTAGTTGTAGGGTGCTAGAGTGTTCTCAAAGATTGAAGAAGTGCAGAGTTGGCCAAGACTGTCTTCAGCTACTGAGATCCGAAGTTTTCTTGGTTTGGCCGGGTATTACTGCCGTTTCGTAGAGAGTTTCGCATCCATCACTGCACCTATGACCAGATTGACCCAGAGGGGTGCTCCTTTCAGATGGTCCGAGGAGTGTGAGGAGAGCTTTCAACGGCTCAAGACTATTTTGACTACAGCCCCAGTATTGTTATTGTATATGTGTTCAGGGTCTTACAGTGTGTACTGTGACTCGTCACGTGTTGGCCTTGGCGCGGTGTTGATGAAAGACAGTAGGGTGATTGCCTATGTGTCTCGGCAGTTGAAGGTCCATGAGAAGAGTTATCCGGTCTACAACTTAGAATATCCAGCTATTGTTCATGCCTTGAAGATTTGGCGGCACTATTTGTACAGTGTCCCTTGTGAGGACTATTCTGACCACCGTAGTCTCAGCATCTATTCAAACAGAAGGATATTAAGTTTCGGCAGAGAAGGTGGTAAGAGTTGCTTAAAGACTATGATATCATAATTTTATATGATACCGAGAAGGCCAATGTGGTAGCCGATGCCTTGAGTCAAAAGGCAAAGAGCCTGGGCTGTTTAGAATATCTACCGGTAGTAGAGAGGCCACTAACCCTAGATATTCAAGCCTTCACCAACCAGTTTGTTAGATTGGGTGTTTCACTCAGTCGAGTTCTTTCTTGCAAGGTTTCTCGGTCTTCTTTATATAATCGCACCAAAGAGAGTCAGTATGACGACCTCCATTTGCTTATCCTAAAGGACATGGTACATCACGGGGATGCCAAGGAGGTTTCTATCGGAGATGACTGTGTGTTGAGTATGCAGGGCCGGTTATATGTGCCCAATGTGGATGGGTTACGTGATTTGATTCTTCAGGAGGTCCACAGTACGCGGTACTCCATTCATTCGAGTGCCGCTAAGATATATCAGGATTTGAGGCAGCACTATTGGTGAAGGAGAATGAAGAAAGGCATAGTGGAGTATTTAGCTCGGTGCCTAAATTGTCAGCAGGTGAAGTATGAGCACTAGAGGTCAGGAGGTTTGCTTCAGAGACTTGTGATTCCCGAGTGGAAATGAGAGTGTGTTACCATGAACTTCGTTGTTGGGCTCCCACTGACTCAGAAGATATTTGATGTTGTATGAGTGATTATGGATAGGTTGACCACGTTGGCTCATTTCATTCCAATGGTGACTACCTATTCTTCAAAGCAGTTGGCTCGGATCTATATCCGCGAGATTGTCTGACTTTATGGTGTGCTGGTATCCGCCATCACTGACCGGGGCACACAGTTTACATACACTTATAGAGAGCCGTACAGTGTTAGTTAGGCACACAGATTGAGTTGAGTACATCATTCCACCTAGACAGACGGATAGTTTGATCGCACCATTCAATTATTAGATGATATGCTTAGTGCATGTGTTATGGATTTTCGGGGTTCTTGGGATCAGTTCTTGCCGCTTGCAGAGTTTGCCTACAACAAAAACTACCAATCGAGTATTCAGATGACTCCCTATAAGGCTCTATATGGGAGACAGTGTCATTCTCGAGTTGGTAGGTTTGAGCCGGGAGAGGCTAAATTATTGGGCACGGATTTGGTTCGAGATGCCTTGGAGAAGGTCAAGTTGATCCAGGATCATCTTCGTACATCTCAATTCTGATAGAAGAGTTATGCGGATCGGAAGGTTTGCGATGTTGCATTTATGTTTGGAGAGTGCATTTTGCTGCGGGTTTCACTCATGAAGGGTGTGATGAGGTTCGGGAAGAAGGGAAAGTTGAGCCCTAGGTATATCGGCCCTTTTGAGATCTTTGAGAGGGTGGGAGAGGTGTCCTACAAGCTTCCATTGCCACCTAGTCTATCTGCATTTCATCCGATGTTCCATGTTTCCATGCTCCGGAAGTATCACGGTGATCCATCCCATGTTTTAGATTTTAGCTCAGTCCAACTGGACAAGGATTTATCTTATGTTGAGGAGCCGGTGGCCATCTTGGACAGGCAGGTCCGAAAGTTGAGGTCAAAGAACATTGCTTCAGTGAAGGTTGAGTGAAGGGGTCAACCAGTCGAGGAGGCGACTTGGGAGACCGAGCATGATATGCGTAGTCGTTATCCTCATTTGTTCATCACTTCAGCTACGTCTCTATACTCGTTGGAGGATGAATATTTGTTTTAAGAGGGGAAGGATGTAACGACCCGTCCGGTCTTTTTGAGTATTTTATTCTCGTTCCCCTATTTATTGCCTCATGTATGTTATATTGTGGTTATGTGACTTGCCAGTGTGGTTGGTTTGGTTTCAGGTGAGTTTCGGATTGAATTGGGATACTTAGTCCCAAAATTGGAAGCTTAAGTTAAAAAAGTTAACAAGAGTTTGACTTTTGTGTAGACAACTCCGGAGTTGAGTTTTGATTGTTTCGATAGCTTCGTATGATGATTTTGGACTTAGGCATATGTCCGGATATTGATTCGGAGGTTCGTATGTTGTTTTGGCTTGAATTGGCGAAAGTTGGAAAGTTGAAGGTTTGGAAGATTGAAAAGTTTGACCGAGAGTTGACTTTATTAATATCGGTTCCGGATTTTGGTTCCAGAAGTTGGAATAGGTCCGTTGTATCATTTGTGACTTGTGTGCAAAATTTGAGGTCATTTGGAGTTGGTTTGGTATATTTCGGCATTAGTTTTAGAAGTTAGAAGTTCATAAGTTCATTAGGCTTGAATCGATATGGCGATTCATCGTTTTAGTGTTGTTTAATGTGATTTGAGGCTTCAAGCAAGTTCGTATTGTGTTTTAGGACTTATTGGTATGTTCGAACGGGGTCCCGGGGTCCCCGGGTGTGTATCGGATTTAGTTCGGACCATTTGTTCTTGTATTGAGATTGCTGGTTTTCTGTGTTTCTAGTTTCCTTCACTGCGTTCGCGAAGGTTCACCGCGATCGCGTAGGATCCTTGTTGGCAGATGGAATTTTCTCTTCGCGATCATATAAACGAGGATGCGTTCACGAAAGGTTGGAATGTTGTGCACTGCGAACACGGTTAGGGAATCGCGATCGCGTAGAAGGAAGGAGAGGCTGTGGGAAGGCACCTGTTGCTCATCGCATTCGCGTGGCCTTGAGCGCGATCGCGTAGCCTGAAGATCACTGGTCATCGCATTCGCAACTGGATTCTCGCGATCGCGTATGAGGATTTTGTGAGGTGGAGTAATTTGGTCTCCGCGATCGCATTTGTTTATCCGCGATCGCGTAATGTAATTACTGGGCAGCATATATTTAATTTCCAAATCGAGGGTTTTGTTTCATTTTTCATCTTTTGAATTAGAGACCTCGGTTTTGGGCAATTTTGGAAGAGATTTACAAGGAGTTGATCGGGGTAAGTGATTTTGACTCTGATTTGATTTATACATGAATCCATCATTGTTTTTTACCATTTAAATAGTGTTTTGAGTTGAAAAAATTATAAAATTTGTAAAAACTTCATAAGCTATATTTTGAGGATTTGAAGGTCACATTGAGGTCAAAACTGAATAATTTTAGTATGGTTGGACTCGTTATTGAATGGGTGTTCGGATTTTGTAAGTTTGGTCGGGTTCCGAGATGCAAGCCCGATGTTGACTTTTTGGAGTTGACATTTTGATTTTCTTTAAAGATTGCAACTTTATTATCCAGAATAGTTTTATGGTTTGTATTTAAGGTATAAAGTTATTTTGGCTAGATTCGAGCCCTTCGGAGCTGGGTATTCGCGAAAAAGGGTTACTAGTGGATTGAGTTAGCGTACTTGATGTAAGTATCTTGCCTAACTTTTGTGTGGGGGAATTACCCCTTAGGAATCGGGTTGATTGTGCTATTTGTGATACGTGAAAGTCGTGTACACAAAGTGACGAGTGGGTACAAGGGCTATATGTGGTATTTGACCGGTTTAGGCTATTTGGACTCTTTTCATGACTTTAATTGTATTGTTATAGCATGTTATAATTTCATTGTTAGTCTACCCTTACATGCATTAATCTACCCTCACATGCCTTATTTGACAATGTTAACACTTGTTCCACTTTTTACTTGTTAATTGCTATTATGTGCTTTAGTTGAAGTTGTAAAAGTCGTGATCACATTGAGGCAAAGTTGTTAATTGTTGAAATACCATTGTTGTTGAGCTATTCAATTTCAGTTTGCTATTATTGAGACTCTTGTATACATTGTGGTTGAGCCATGGGCTGTTTGTTATGGAAACATTGATATTGTTGATTCTTTTGGCAAGTTGTGGCATTTTGGCACTTGAGGTTCGAGTTTTTGTATGTTGTAATATTGATACGTCACCACTAGAAATTACAGCTATGGCAACCCTTCCAAAACCGTTGCGATAGATACACTAAACCATCCCTGTAGGGCTATTTGGACGGATTTGGACGCGTTCCAGGATTCAACATTACAATAGGTCTGTTGGAACGGTTATTCGTAACGGTTTCATAACCGTCTCCATATATAGGGATATTGTAACGGTTTTGGCATGCTACCATTATTCTATCTATGGGAACGATTGTCTTTTCTGTTGGGACGGTTATAAACCGTTCTGGTATTATAATACAACCGATTTTTTTAAGCCTATTGCAACGATGTACATGATATATTGCAACGGTTTTTGTGATATATTAGAACAATTATCAATACCCTATTGCAACGGATATTATAACATATAGCAACGGTTATTAGGGGCTGATGTTATTATTTGCTAGGTCTATTGAAACGGTTATTATATTTTCTATTGCAACAATTCACAATTGTAATTTCTGATATTTATGGAAGCAAAATAAGGAATATTTTCCTATTAAATGAATTTTTTTACACCATAACTTATATAAACCACGAAATAAAATTAAAATATCCAACTAGCATTATCCATATACAAAAACAAAATATGAATACATTGTTTGATCAACAAGTCAAAAGTCAAAATAGATGAGTTTGCATACAAAAAGTTCTAAACTAAAATATCCTTAAACATAATAATAGAAAGTCTAACAACGATCAACAACACTCAAGGTCTTCGTCACTGCTTTCATCCGCAATCGCTGCACCTACAAGAGACAATGAGAAATAATTAAACAAAAATTTT
The DNA here is from genome assembly GCA_000715115.1 of Nicotiana otophora. NCBI lineage: Eukaryota > Viridiplantae > Streptophyta > Magnoliopsida > Solanales > Solanaceae > Nicotiana > Nicotiana otophora. Next base: position 47,941 of record AWOL01S0000636.1, read on the forward strand.
AAGATAATTGAATCACAAAGTAATTGAATGAACAATTTGATAACTCGAAAATTTTCAACTCTCAAAATTATTAAATTTTTCGGCAGAGTTTCCTTTGTAAATACGATTATCCCAAAATTTTCAACCTACTAAAAACATCATTTGTAAATACGACTATTCCAAAATTTTCAACCTGCTCAAAACATGATTCAATTTCAATGCAGAACCTAAGATCCATCCACAAATCACAATATGCGTAGCTGTACTTTAAGCAACACACAACAAACCAGAATCCGCAATAGACAAACCAAATCAAATAACTCTCCAGTATCTTTTTTTTAAACAAGACAATCTGCCTTAACATCTTCGAACATTATTACATCACAAAACAACATCACCTAAACAATATTAAGTCTGACGCTATGGAACAATATTAACTCTGACGCTAACAAAAAAGAATCTCTAAGTTACATATTAATGACAAGATCTGAAGAATTCAAGCATGACAGGGCATAAGCAAGAAACAGAAACCACTAGTTCATCTAAAAGATATACAAAGTGAGTTAAAAGCCATTGCATGGCATGAGTAGCTGCATTAATAAGAACTATAAGAACAATTTATGGCAACTATACAATTTTAGATAGTCTTTAAAAATTAGTAGCAGCAGCGAACAGAGTGTATATGCAGTTGCAACAAAGTGAAAAATGAAAAAAACTAAAACAGCAGCAGTTGAGCAGAGAAAGAAGGGAAAAAGACAATAGCAGTGTATACATACTATCAAACCAACAAGCTGCATTTATCTTTTGCTAGTCTTTAAAAATAGCAGCAGCAGCGAACAGAGTGTATATGCAGTTGCAACAAAGTGAAAAATGAAAAAAAAAACAGCAGCAGTTAAGCAGACAAAGAAGGGAAAAAGACAACAGCAATGGCCAAAAGAGGAAGAAACATCTCCAGGAACTTTAAGAAGAAGTTCAAGAAGAAGAAGAAGAACTTTAAGAAGAAGAAAAAGAAGAAGAAGAAGTAGAAAGAAGTACACATACCTGGAGTTTCTCTGAGTTCCAATACCTAAGGAGTTCCTTAAACTGAGAAGCTAGAACATCTTCAGGGATACTTGAAAATTAAGATCAAATGTTAGATGATCAGCATTATATGATTCTGGTATCCAGGAAAAGAAAAGGTAACAATGATCCAGTTTCACTTATAACTAGCAACATGTATTCCAAAGTTGAACCTCCTTATGAAATTCAGAAGCCCTGTACCATGATCAACAACCCTGGACCTAAATAGTAGTTAATATAAAAGAACCTAAATAGGCATAAACAAACACGTCATATATTCTGAGGTCAAGATTATGGCAAACTCTTTTGCATGTCAAACTTTTAAATATATTGTGGATAAGAAAACAGAAGTGGAAGAAACACATGTACTAATTTCACAGTTGAGAATGGTGTACTGGAGCTTTATCAATATTTTTATTTAAAAATGTGTCTAATGGTATAGCTCTCAAGAGATGTTGGCAGAATCAATAATATCCATATAAATGTATCTGGTAGGAACTGAGTGGAATTGTCCCTACCAGGAAGAAGTAATCAATTGTGAAAAAGTAATTAATAAGGTACTGGAGTTTTTATGAGAAAATGCAAACTGAAAATAAGTTTGTAAATATTATTTTAGGTCTATTAATATAGTAGAATCCATATATGTCTTATGCAATTGATTTTCAATTTATGTTTACATGTACTTTTTGTGTCTTATGAACTGCAGTTTCGTGCGGCAATTCTGCTGCAATTTGATTTCCATATGGAAATTTTCAAACACAAATAACTACTTAACACTCCACTCGACTAGACCTAATTGAAAAATCAGTAAGGAAACAATAAAGGACACAAACAGAAGCTCTACAGAACAATAAAGATTGTCAAGTACCAAGGAAATAATAAAGAACACATCTCTATAGGCACAAAAAAAGGATTCTCAGAGGAATATCCAAATAGAAATTGGCCACAAACAAAATATCATTAGCCATTTTCATACTATAAAAAATTAAGTTATTTTCACATAGCAAAACAAATTGTACCTAGACAAACTTGGATGTTCAAGCTCCAATAAACCACCAAAGGCTAAGGTTGTGACAGAAAATATAGCTGAGTTACCAGACCCATAAGTCTGCCAAAAAAGTTCTCTGCACATTACAAAAATATAATTTGTGTATTATTTTTACAAAGAATTTTAATGAGCTGGAATAGATGGTTCCATTACCAAAAAAACCCTTATATTCACACAAACTGAAGTGAATGCTAAAATGGGACTGTCATAGTAAAAGCAAACAAAAATTCCATGTCATCTTATCTTAACAAGGAGAAAGGGTAAAAGTTGTTGACAGATTGCAATTGCTGAAGAGAATATAAGTTGATGTGTCCTTGTTTATCTCAATTGCTTAAATATCCATACTTTATTCTTGATCATATCCACATGCCATGGCCTGTGGATATGAAACAAGTCATTTTGATTTACAACACTAATCATAACTTTCAATAAAATCACGAACAAACCCCTAAAACATAGAACACAAAATTAATGATAAAGCATAAGAACAACAAACATATTCCCAAGCCCTTTCTCCATGAATCCTCCTTGCGAGCTGAATATAAAGAAAGCTACATTAAAGCTTTTTTGCCATGGATACGAAAACAATCTTAGTTCATGCAACAGAAAATACAACGTCACTAGACCCAACTCTTTTCATGCAACAGAAAATATAGAAAATACCAAATAGCTCATGCAACAGAAAATACAACATCAATTTGCAAAGAAATTTAGTTCAGAGAAAGAAATTCACCATATCGACCAAAAATAATAGATTCACACTAGCCACACTCTAACGAAAAAAATTCCCCAACAATTTGGGTTCAATTCATCACCAGAAAGCAAAAAGTTAAATACACTACTCACACCCTAAAAATTAAAGAGAAAAGAAACGATTAAAGAAAAAATTACCCAAATTGGAAAAGAAAAACTTACACTTTGAAATAGGCTTCTCACAGAGTGCCTTCTGGATCGAAAATTTCTCGCGGTTGAAGTCGATTTCTCGCACCTGTAATCGCTGAGCCTTCGCTACAATTACTCGCTGCCTTCGCTCCTTGAAATCTTTTATCAATTTCTGAGGCCTTTGCTCCTTTGATAACTTTTAGCAATTTCTGATGTCTTCCTTTAATTTGGGTTTGGATTTTTCAGAGATGAATGGGGGAAAAGAATAAGACGGTATTCAGAGGATTGCATCGTGGGTTGGGGGAAATAGCTAGGTTTGGGGATATTTGTGGGGAAATGGGTTTATGTTTGAGCAAAAAGAAAGGTTTAATGGGTTTAAGTTTGAGTAAAAGTTTCTTAATGTATTATATTAAGAAAAGATTTAAATTAATCAAAAATAAAAAAAATATTGGGTTTGTTTTGGCGGGTATAGCAAAATGTAGGGGAAATCAGGAGGTAATAAATACCCGTGCCAATATGATAAAACCGTTCCCGTAAAGCAATATCTTGGACGGTTTACGAAGTCGTTACAACAAACAGAACCATGGCAACGGTTTTAACACAATCGTAACAGTTTGATAGCTGAAGTGTGCCGATATTACCTAAAGTTTATTGCAACGGTTGTAACCGCTACCAAATATGTATGGTAATGGTTTTTGAACCGTTGCAAAAATTACTATTGCGATAGGCCCATTTTCTAGTAATGACGCATGCGATGGTATAAGTCTAGGGGTTGATATGCATGCGGTGAGATAAGGTAGGCTTGATGTGTGTGTTGCTAGTAGGGGAACTATTTGAAGCTAAGCGGTGTGATAAGGTGGGCTAAAACGCGGGTAGATATTTCGGGAAAAATAATTTTTTAAAACTAAAGGTAAGGCTCCTGCGGTGATATAAGGAAAGATTGTGATTGTGATTGTGAAATGAGATTACAAGGCGGTACCTCGGTTGTGATTCTTGTTGTCATCTCTCATTTACCTCACTTGTATTGTCCACATTGTTTCCTAGATGTTCTTATTATGTGTTCCTTCTTCGTTGCATTTATTGCTTTAAATTCAGTTATAGTCTATCTTGTTGTATTTCTTTATTGCCTCGTTTTCCTTGTTTACATTCTTAGACTGTATTATACTTGTTCAATTTCTTTTTCTTATCCTAGTAGGTGTCTTGACCTGACCTCGTCACTACTCTACCGAGGTTAGGCTTGATACTTACTGGGTACCATTGTGGTGTACTCATACTACGCTTCTGCATATCGTTTTTGTGCAGATCCACGTACCTCATACCAGGCTAGGCACCAGTGAGTACAGCTTCCAAATCAGAGACTTCAAGGTATACCTGCTAGCGTTTGCAGGCCTCGGAGTCATCCTCTGTCCTTGTTTTCTATTGCATACTCTTTTTGTACTAGGAAAGTTTCAGTATACTCGTGTTGAGCTTATGACTCAGTCTCACTAGATTTGGGAGTTATTATCAGTTGTATTGTGGAGTTCTTTTATGATGGCTGGTTGGTTTTAAATTTGAAGTTCTATTATTATTTCCGTTATTTCTTCATGTATGTTAGGATTACATAGTCTGAGAGACTAGGTGCCATCACAACATCCGACGGTGGGAGATTGGGGTCGTGACAGCCTGCTGCGGCACGCAGGCCGATCCAAATTAACACTCACAACCCGGATCTCAGGCCCACCTCAGTTATCAATCACTCAAGTCTCAAGGGCTCACAAATCTCGTACCACTCAGTCCACACAATGATAACATGGGATGTAATAGTACATGATAGCAGAGACTGAGATATGATATGCAAATTAAGAATCATGACTGAGTATATATACAGTTAAAGCAAATAACTAGAAATAATCTCATTAGGTCTCAAACGAATAAGCACATAGCCTAAACATGATTTCTAACATGAATCACAGTTCAATTACTCTAACAAGTAAGGATTTCACGAATAGAACAAGACTCGGTAGCAACACCGTAATAAAGAATCAACTGAAACATAATTACCATGGTGCACGCCCACACGCCCGTCACCAAGCATGTGCCTCACCCCAACACATCACAATTAACACTTTTTCCAAGGATAAATACCCTCAATTTCAAGCTTAGAAATGTTACTTACCTCAAAGTGCGCAACCTAATGCTCCAACAAAACCTTGCCACGCGAATATGCGGAACTGCTTCTGCGGTCAAAATTGCGCATATGCGCTTCCCACTTAAACTTCGCCCTACAGCATCTGCGCTTCCCACTTAAACTCCGCCCCACCGCATTTGCGCTTCCCACTTAAACTCCGCCCCACCGCATCTGCGGTCAAAAGCCCGCACCTGCGGAACTTCTCTGCTTCTGGGACTCATGCTCACCAGTCGCCTTCCGCTTCTGCGGACTTTCCCTCGAACCTGCGGAAGCGCTTCTACGCACTTATGTCCACTTCTGCGTACTCCCAATCCCAGCTTATCCTCTGCTTCTGCGGAACACAATACGCATCTGCGGGCTCGCAGATGCAGCATATTCCTCATACGTGCAGCATATTCCTCGCACCTGCGACCCACCAGCAACCCAACCAAACACGCCCCTGTGATCCCTGGGCAGCTTCTGCGGCATCACACCTGCGTAATATCCCTCGCAGGTGTGATTGCACCAGAACTGAAGCTTCAATATTGTTTTTTCCTAAGTCCAATTCTAAATTCGAATCACACCCGAGGCCCCCAAGACCCCATCCAACCATACCAAAACGTTCTAAAACACGATAACAACTTAGGCAAAGCCTCAAATCACATCAAACAACATCAAAATCACGAATCGCACCCCAATTCCAGCCTAATGAAATTAATAAACTTTCAACTTCTAAAACCAATGTCGAATCATATCAAATCAACTCCGATTGACCTAAACTTTTGCACACAAGTCATAAATTAAACAACAGACTAACTCCAGAACCAAAATCCGAATCAGATATCAACAAAGTCAATTCTCGGTCAAACAGCTCAACCTTCCAAACCTTTAACTTTCCAACTTTCGCCAATTCAAGCCGAAAAGACCTGCGGACCTCCAAATTAATATCCAGACATACTCTTATGTTCAAAATCACCATACGAAGCTATCAAAACCTTCAAAACTCCATTCCGTGGTTGACTATACAAAAGTCAAACTTCGGTCAACTCTTTCAATATAAGTTTCCAACCATGGGTCTAAGTGTCCCAATTCACTCCAACACTTCCTCAGAACCCATCCAACCACCCCGGGAAGTCACATAACCACAAATGAACATAGGTGAAGTAATAAATAGGGAAATGAGGCTGCGATACACAAAATGACCGGCTGGGTCATTACATTCTCCCCCTCTTAAACAAACGTTCGTCCTCTAACGGGTCTAGAATCATACCCGGAGTGTCAAATAGGTATGGATAGCTGCTCCGCATCTCCCGCTCAGTCTCCCAAGTAGCCTCCTATATTGGTTGGCCTTTCCACTAAACTTTCACTGAAGCTATATTCTTTGATCTTAACTTTCAAACCTGTTGATCCAAAATAGCCACCGGCTCCACATCATAAGTCATATCCCCATCTAACTGAACCGTGCTGAAGTCAAGAACATGTGGTGGGTCACCATTATACTTCCGGAGAATAAAAACATGAAACACTGGGTGAATACTTGATAGACTAGGTGGTAATGCGAGCTTGTAGGCCACCTCCCCAATCCTCTTAAGCACATCAAAAGGGACAATATACCGAGTGCTCAACTTGCCCTTCATCCCGAACTTCATCACACCCTTCATGGGCGAAACTATGAGAAATACCATCTCCCCACCATATATGCAACATCATTAACCTTCCGATCCACGTAACTCTTCTATCTAGACTGTGTTGTACGAAGCCGAATCAACTTAACTTTCTCCAAGGTATCCCAAACCAGATGAGTGCCTAACAACCTAGCCTCTCCCGGCTCAAACCAACCAACTGGAGATCAACACTGCCTCCCATATAAGGCCTCATTAGGAGCCATCTGAATACTAGATTGGTAGCTATTATTGTAGGCAAACTCTGCAAGCGGTAGAAACTGATCCCAAGAACCCCCGAAGTCCATAGCACAAATGCGTAGCATATCCTCCAAGATCTGAATGGTGCATTCAGACTGTTCGTTCGTAGGGGTGGAATGCTATACTCAACTCAACCCGTGTTCCCAACTCTCACTGCACCGCTCTCCAAAACTACGATGTGAATTGCGTGCCCCGATCAGAAATAATGGACACCGGCATGCCATGAAGACGAACAATCTCGTGGATATAGATCTGAAGAATAGACGGTCACAATCGGAATGAAATGTGCAGATTTAGTTAATCGGTCCATAATCACCCAAACTGCATCAAATTTCTTCAATGTACGTGGAGCCCAATAGCCAAGGCTGCACATACTCACAGCCTTTCTACTCAAGCATCGGCCACCACATTGGCCTTCCCATGATGATACAAAATGGTGATATCATAGTCTTTTAACAACTCTAACCACCTTCGTTGCCTCAAAGTTAGATCCTTCTACTTAAAAAAGTGATGTAGACTTCGATGATCTGTAAATACATCACAAGACACACCGTAGAGATAATGCCTCCAAATCTTCAATGCGTGAACAATAGCTGCCAACTCAAGATCATAAATGGGGTATTTCTTATCATGGGGCTTGAACTGGAACAAATCATAAGCAATCACCCTATCCTCCTGTATCAAGACACACCCAATGTCAATCCGAGAAACATCACAATAAATCGTATAAGAACTCGATGCTGAAGGCAAGTCTAGAACTAGAGTTGTGGTCAAGGTAGTATTGAGCTTCTGAAAGCTCTCCTCACACTCATCAAACCACCTAAATGGGGCACCCTTCTGGGTAAATCTAGTAAAAGGTGGAGCAACAGACGAGAAACCCTTCACGAAATGGCGATAATATCCAACCAAGCCAAAAATATTCAGAATCTAAGTAGCTGAAGACGGTCTGGGTCAACTCTGAACCACCTCAATCTTCTTCTGATCTACCTTGATCCCCTCACTGGACACCACGTGCCCCAAGAACGCTAGAGAATCAAGCCACAGCTCACACTTGGAGAATTTAGCGTACAACTTCTTCTCTCTTAATGTCTGGAGTACAGTCCTCTAATGCTGCTCATGGTCCTCCTGATTGCGTGAGTACACAAGTATATGGTCAATGAATACTATGACAAAAGAATCAATATATGAATGAAATACATTGTTCATCAGATGCATAAATACTACTGGGGCATTGGTCAGCCCAAAAGACATCACAAGAAACTCGTAGTGTCCAACAGAAATAACTTCACCAGGTCTCAACCAAATAAGCACATACCCTTAAGATGATTTCTAACATTAATCACTGTTCAATTACTCTAACAAGTAAGGATTTAATGGATAGAGCAAGATTCGGTAACAATAGAGTAACAAAGAATCAACCAGATCATGATTACCACGGTGCACGCCCACACGCCCGTCACCTAGCATGTGCATCACCCCAACGCATCACAATTGATGTTTTCCAGGAATAAATACCCTCAATTCCAAGCTTAGAAGTTTTACTTACCTTAAAGTGCGCAACTTAATGCTCCAACAAACCTTTGAAACGCGAATCAGCCTCTGAGCGACTCTAATCTAGCCAAAGCAACTTAATTTTTATCAATAATAGCTATAGGAAACAGTTCCAAAAGGTAAAGCTAAGGTATTTAATCAAAATTGGAAAGTCAACCCCGGGCACACACCTCGAAACCCAATAAAATTCAAAAATTTTGAACACCCATTCGATAACGAGTCCAACCATACCAAAATCATCTAATTCCAAACACAAATCGACCCTCAAATCCCCAAATCTCACTCTCCAATATATAGTCCAAACAAAACCCCAAATTTCGCCTAAAGCACACATAATCTAGGTGTAAAAACTAATGGGTAAACAATAATTATCAATAAAAGTGATGAATCTTCACTTAAATCTTCAATTGTAGCCAAATCCTCTCAAAAATCGCCCCTAGCCGAGCTCCACAAGTCCAAAATATTAGAGAAAACATGAAACCCTTAGATTATGTGACAATGCCAGGCATTTCGCACCTGGGCTCCCCTTTCCTCTTCAGCGGTCAAAATTGCGCATCTGCTCTTCCCACATAAACTCCGCTCCACTGCATCTATGGTCAAAAGCCCGCACCTACAGGACCGCACCTGCGGACGCACTTCTGCGTACCTATGTCCGCTTCTGCCGACTCCCAATCCCAGCTCTTCCTCCATTTCTACGAAACACAATACACATCTGCGGGCTCGCAGATGCTGCATACTCCTCTCACCTGCGACTCACCAGCTGCCTAGCTGAACACGCACCTGCAATCCCTGGGCTGTTTTTGCAGCGTCACACTTGTTGAATATCCCTCGCAGGTGCGATTGCACAAGAATTGAAGCTTAAGTATTCTTTTTTCTTAAGTCCATTTCTCAATCGGATTTCAACCTGAATCACACTTGAGGACCCTGTGACCCCATCCAAGCATACCAACATGTTCTAAAACACGATACGAACTTAGTCGAAGCCTCAAATCACATCAAACAATATCAAAATCACGAATCGCACCCCAATTCAAGGTAATGATAACTAGAATGAAATGTGTGGACTTAGTCAACCGGTCCACAATCACACAAACTGCATAATATTTCGTCAATGTCAAGAGCATGGTAACACGCTCCCATTTCCACTCGGGGATCTCAAGTCTCTAAAGCAAACCGTACGGCCTCTGATGCTCGTACATCACCTGCTGACAGGTCAAGCACCGAGCCAAATAATCTACTATATCTTTCTTCATTCGTCTCCACTAATAGTGTGGCCTCAAGTCCTGATCCATCTTGGTGGCACCCAGGTGAATGGAATACCACGAACTATGGGTATCCTCAAGAATAAACTCACGCAACCCATCCACATTGGGCACACAAATCCGACCCTGCATCCGCAACATTCTATCAACTCAAATAGAAACCTCCTTAGCATTATCGTGCTGCAGCGTGTGTGAGAAACCACACAAACAAGAACCCTGCTAGGCGCCGAAACATCTTACCTCACGATCTGATTGGCCAAAGCCGAAACATCTAATGCTAGCGGTCTCTAACCAACTGGAATATATGCAAGGCTATGCATACTCACAACCTTTCTACTCAAGGCATCTGCCACCACATTGGCCTTCCTGGGATGATACAAAATGGTGATATCAGTCTTTTAATAGCTCTAACTACCTTCGCTGCCTCAAATTTAGATCCGTTGCTTTAAAAAGTGCGGTAGACTCCGATGATCTATAAATACCTCATAAGACACGCCATAAAGATAATGCCTCCAAATCATCAATGCGTGAACAATAGCCGCTAACTCAAGATCATGAACATGGTAGTTCTTCTCATGGGACTTCAACTGGCGCGAAGCATAACCAATTATCCTACCCTCCTGCATCAAGACACACCCAATGCCAATATGAGAAACATCATAATAAACCGTATAAAAAACCTGTCACACCCCAAACTCAGGGAGCGCGACCGACGCTCAACCGAGAGAACTCGGCCGAGCAAGCCTATTAGACTTACTTCTACCCAAACTCATCCATGAATAAAGAGGAGATGTACTCCATTAATCAATCACTGAAAAGATTTTATTAACAACTTCCTTTTCATTCCCATTAGTAGCTTCATTCATAATTTCCAAAACATTACGAGTTTATAGAATTAATGAAAAACATAATTTCCAAGTACCAACATTTCTAGTTCAATTCCCAACATCAACCATAACCCATAACCTGTCTACGGAGCCTCTAAGTACAATAGAAGAG
>AWOL01S0000636.1:58884-186086 GCA_000715115.1 Nicotiana otophora
CTTCTACCCAAACTCATCCATGAATAAAGAGGAGATGTACTCCATTAATCAATCACTGAAAAGATTTTATTAACAACTTCCTTTTCATTCCCATTAGTAGCTTCATTCATAATTTCCAAAACATTACGAGTTTATAGAATTAATGAAAAACATAATTTCCAAGTACGAACATTTCTAGTTCAATTCTCAACATCAACCATAATCCACAACCTGTCTACAGAGCCTCTAAATACAATAGAAGAGTAATATAAAAATGCCGGCAACGAGGACCCGGCCATACCTCAAAACATTATACATGAAAAACAAAAGATACATGACCCCGAAATGAAGTGGGGCTCACCAAATCAGTTGAAAAAAGTGTACTGCTATCACTGATCAATGCCGCCTGCTGAAGAACCATCTGCATCCATTAAAGATGCAGCGCCCCCGACAAAAGGAACGTTAGTACTGTCGAATAACACTAGTATGTATAGCTAAAAATCCTCTTTCAAAATAGAATGCCCCTATAAGAAAAGGCAACACATAGAAACAGCAAGTTACAATCAACAATATCCAAACGTCCAGTTAAAACATAATAATTTTCAAAATACAAACTTCATATATAATTTTGGTTGGGAGATCATTAGCACCGATATACCACCGTCTTTGTTAGCACGGAGTCTGATCACGCCCGATCGGCTAGACCATCTCCCCACGAACAATGTGGTTTGATATGTGATGCAAAAGAAAGTTGTTACCAAGAGTACCACCATATGCACAATATGACGTCTGATCTCCACCCGATCAGCTAGGCCGCCTTCCCACATATGCCGTGCGGGTTGACTTTTCCAATCCACAAAGGTTCCAGTTTCATCCCAATTAAGGGGAATAATATCACAATCCACCCCTACACCGGCACGTGTAGTTTCAGGTGTGGGCCTTATGACCCACCCTTCCTCGGTATTGCTAATGATGCTCCCAAAAATATTTTTGATTTGATTTGCAAACAGAAATATCATAAATACAATTGTACTCACCTCAACATCTTTCACATTGTATAAATTCTCATTAGTATTTCTAGTCATTCACAACGACAATATTTCCTTGGCTCATTAGGCCATTCACAAGATTCTTTATTCCTGGCACGATGGCCGTATTTCATATTCCACACTTTCACCTCTTTCAATTTCAAAGATCATCATCAAGTATCAACATATAGGATATTTTAGAAATCATATATTTCAAATCCATTTGAAATGGAAACTTCAAACACAAATGGTTTCTTCCCAAAGAATGAAGCATACCAACCAACAATAGAAACACACATGAAAAATCATAAACAATCAATACACCATTTACTCTTGCAATACTCTCCCCTAGAAATGACAATGTATAATTTCAACACATGAGTATATAGAACTCGAATCACACTGAATATATTTATAAATCAAAGCATTAGTTAAAGCAGCCACTTATCGGCATGAATTTAGTACAAAAACTTTTAGACAATTCTATATTTCATTGAAACACGACTCAAAGCCATAACCTTTTAATACGTAATCCACACTTTGAAACTTATAGAAACATTATGGAATCCAATTCCAAGAGAGAAAGTTTAGCCAACATACCTCAATCACGCTTCTTTAGACTCTACAATTATCCGAAACCCTTAGCAACCTCAATCTATTTTAGCAATATACAAATTGAACCCAAAATTAGGAAAACGTTCATGGTTCTAGTTCACTTTTTGTTTTTTCCCACACTCTTTATCACATGCATGCAAGATGAACCACCCTCATACCCATGAAGTATCACACTACTACCCTATTATAACTATGTTTGAAATTAAGAGCTGGGGTGATGAAGCCTTACCTTTTAGGGTGAAAAATATTGATGCTCTACTTGAATATTTCCAAGGCTTTGACTGATGGTTGAAGATCAATTGATGAAAATTAGGCCCTCCCTCTAGAACCCTCTCTCTCTCTCACACTAGAAATATCAGAAATAAGCTTCAAAATAGACTAAATGGGTGTTTTAACGGAATGGGGGTCGGGTTTTAAATTAAGAAAATGGGTGCCCCGACACAGGTCTGCGGTCGCATATGCGACCGCATATGCGACCGCATAATGGTTATGCAGTCCGCAAAGTGACCGCAGAAATGGCCCTCAGGGGCCTGAACTTTTAGCCCAGGTTTGCGACCAGTATGCGGTCCGCATACTCGTTCTGCGGTCGCATAATGCACCGCAAAAATCCCTCCGCAAAAACCCAAGAGGGATTATGCGACCAATATGCGGTCTGCATATCGATTATGTGGTCGCATAATCGACCGCGAAACGGACCTCAAGTTGGCCAAACTTACTGCTTCACTCTGCGGTCATTATGCGGTCCGTAGAGTGATTATGCAGCCGCATAATGGGCCGCATAAATGTGCTTTTCCGCCAAAAATTTTCTTTTACTTTCCGGTGCATTGTTCAACCCAAAAAGTTCGAACCGCGACGAGCAAGCTCGCCGCGAAAATCTTATACCATCCTCAAACATGTAAGCCTACTCCGATACCACAAAACCAAATTCACTTGTGAAAATTACGGGGCTTTACACTGAAATACTTCAAAATTTTCTGGGGTGTTAGAAAGCCGATGCTGAAGGCAAGACTAAAACTAGAGTTGTGGTCAAGTCAGTCTTGAGCTTCTGAAAACTCTTCTCATACTCATCAGACCACATGAATGGGGCACCCTTCTAGGTCAATCTAGTCAAAGGTGCAGCAATGGATGAGAAACCCTTCATGAAACGACGGTAATATCTGGTCAAGCCAAGAAAATTCCAAATCTTAGTAGCTGAAGACGGTCTGGGACAACTCTGAACTGCCTCAATCTTCTTTGGATATACCTTGATCCCCTCACTGGACACCACGAGCACCAAGAGCGCCATAGAATCAAGACAAACTCACACTTGGAGAATTTAGCATATAGCTTCTTCTCTCTCAATGTCTGGAGTATAATCCTCAAATGTTGCTCATGGTCCTCCTAGCTGCGTGAGTACAACAGTATATTATCAATGAATACTATGACAAAAGAATCAAGATATGGCTGAAGTACACTGTTCATCAGATGCATAAATGTTGCTGGGGCATTGGTCAGCCCAAAAGACATCACAAGAAACTCGTAGTGACCATAGCAGGTCCTGAATTGTGTCTTAAGAATATTAGAATCCCAAATCTTCAGCTGATAATACCCAGACCTCAAATCAATCTTCGAAAACACTCTAGCTCCTTAAAGCTGGTCAAATTAGACATCAATGCGCGGTAGTGGGTATTTGTTCTTAATGATAACTTTGTTCAACTTCTTGTAATTAATGCACATCCGCATAGTACCATCCTTCTTATTCACAAACAAAACTGGTGTACCCCAAGGCGACACACTAGGCCTAATGAATCCCTTATCAAGTAGTTCTTGAAGTTGTTCTTTTAGTTCCTTCAACTCTGCTGGTGCCATACAATACGGAGGAATAGAGATGGGCTGAGTGCCCGGCACCAAGTCAACACCAAAATTAATGTCCCTGTCGAGTGGCATGCATGGCAGGCCTGCAGAAACACATCCAGAAAGTCTCGTACTAATGGAACGCAATCAATGGTAGGAGTATCAACACCAACATCCCTCACAAAGGCCTAATATGCCAAACATCCCTTATCAACCATCCGTTGAGCCTTCATGTATGAAATCACTCTACTAGGAACATAATCCAGGGAACCTCTCCACTCAACCCTAGGCAATCCCGGCATTGCCAATGTCACAGTCTTAGCATGACAATCCAGAATAGCGTGACATAGTGACAACCAATACATGCCTAGAATCGCATCAAAATCAACCATACTAAGAAGTAAAAGATCAACCCTCATCTCCAATCCCCCAATAGTCACCACACACGACCGATACACACGGTCCACAATAATAGAATCACCCATCGACATAGACACATGAACATGCATACCTAATGAATCACGGGGCATATCCAAATAATGAGTAAAGTACGATAATACATATGAATAAGTGGAACCAGGGTTAAATAATACTGAAGCATCCCTGTGGCACACTTAAACAATACTGGTGATCAATGCATCCGAAGAAACTGCCTCTGGCCTGGCAAGAAAAGCATAGCATCGAGCCTGACCACCACTTGATCGACCTCCCCCTCTAGGGCAACCTCAAACTGCCTGTGTCCTACCCGAGCTGGCTAAGCGGGTGGTGAAGTAACTGGTGCAGAAGTCTTAGCCTAACCTATCTACTGAGATGGACCTCCCATAAGACGGGGGAAATACCTCATCACATGCCCCAACTCTCCACACTCAAAGCTACCTCGATCCAAATATGGCGGAGGGGACTGAACAGGACCTTGAGAACCAGAATAGACACTAGAAGAACCCGGTACATATGAACCCTAAACTGATGGAGCACGGGGTGAACTCTGAGCTGGGAGGGCACTGAAAGATGACTGACCCAGACGAGCACTTATGAACCATGACTAGCTGATGCACCACGATGAACCAGACGAGCCATCTGAGCGGGCCTTTAAGGACGACCCTTGCTGTGATGTGAATGACCTCCAGATGAGGTACAACTGAAACTACCTGAAACACATGGCCTCTTACCCTATCGCTCCTCGCACGCAAGCTTGCGAACCGATTCCAAGCGCCTAGCAATCTCGACCACATAGTCAAACCTAACATCTGTCTCGGCCTCTCGAGCCAAACTGAAGCGTAAGCCATAATTGAGGCCATTAATGAACCTCCTGATCCTCTCTCTCTCTGTGTAGGAACCAACCATATTGCATGACAAGCTAGATCTGCAAACCTCATCTCATATTGAGTCACTGTCATAATCTCATGGCGTAGCCGCTCAAACTGCCTACGTAACTCCTCTCTGTGAGTCTGTGGAACAAACATCTCTAAGAAGAGAACTAAGAACTCATGCCACAGAAGTAATGTAATGCAGGCTGGCCTGCTTAACTCATAGGCATCCCACCATCTGTAGGATGACTGTGTAAGCTGAAATGTAGTGAATACAACCCCACTGTTCTCACAGATTCCTTTTGTGCGAAGGATACGCTGACACCTATCTATAATGTCTCGAGCATCCTCTTACTTTGCCCTACTGAACTCTAGAGGCTTAAGCCTCCAAAACTGCTCTAGTCTCTTCTGCTCCCCATCACTCATGGGTGGGCCAATCTCGGCCCGAGCAGCAGCAAGCGGCTGGGTTAATAGTACCCCTATAGTCTGGAGTCCCTGAGCTACCTGCTCTGGAATATGGGCTGCGGGAGTCCGGGCACCTCCCCTGGCCTGTGAGGTGGCTGGTGCAGCTGGAACTGAGACTGCCTGAGCTAGGCTTGTGCATATAGTCAAAATCTAGGTTAAGGCCTCCTGAAGGTCTGGGATCACAATGGGCATAACTGGTACCTAAGATGGTCCCACCGGCTCAACAACAATTGGTATCTTCTCCTCAGCCGGAGCAACTGGTGGCTCCACAGGTGCTTCTCTAGCTCTAGTACGAGTCACACATCGGCCTCTACCGTGGCCCCGGCCTCTCGCGACCCTAGGTGGTGGTAACTGGTGGGCGTATGCCTGATCTGGTCGTACGTGTCCTCACCATCTATGAGAGAATAGAAGAGTAGAAGTTTAGATTTCGGAATTACAAATTCGCACGATAAGAATGCAAGAAAGTGAAGTTTTCTAACGGTTCGGTAGCCTCTCGAAGATAAGTATAGACGTCTCCGTACCAATCCACAAGACTCTACTAGACATGCTCATGACTCATGAGACCTAAGTAACCTAGTGCTCTAATAACAGCTTGTCACGACCCAAAATCCCAACCTGTCGTGATGGCGCCTAACATACTTGCTAGGCAAGCTGACAATCACATAACAACTGAACATTTGGATAAAACATGTTTTAAATAAAACTCAACTGCAGAAATCTCTTAAATATCTTATACAAATAACTAAAATGCTACCGCAACCACCCCATAATCTAATGTCAATAAGTAGATGAGCAATACTAAGTATCAACATAACAAAAACTCTAGTACAATTGTTTGAGTAATAGAACAATACTGAAAAAATAAAAGGAAAGAGCGTCAAAGTCTAGTTACGTCATAACAACTACCTCAAAGTCTATGAGCATGTACTAGCATAGATCTAGCAATCGCCTTGCCAGATGTATCGGATCTACACACAAAGTGCAGAGTGTACTATGAGTACAATCGACCCCATGTGCTCAATAAGTAACAGAACTAAGCTTGGGCTGAAAGCAGTGATGAGTTCGGAGGGATACTATTAGAAAAACATATAATGAAAACACATATATGATCATGACAATGACAATAAATAACTCAGAGAAATTTCCATAATCAACTCGCTCATGGTACAAGAATTTAGACATGCTTTAAGTTCACAATTAAGGACCAAAGCTGATAAGAACATGTCAAGTATAGCTAGTATGAGGAATGGTACATCTCTATGCCTACATATCAAATATGCATGTCAAATGTATGATTTCACAGTTATATTCCCAAGTACTCACACTCTTAGAGTACACAATCTGTCTATCTCAAATGCCCACTCATCACACACAAAATCACTCAGCACTGTACGGGTGCCTGACATCAATGCCCCTCACCAAAACACGTGTATATATTATTGTGACTGTGCTCACTGTTGGTATGTCAGAATACAGAGGGGCGGATCCTACCCGAGCGCTAATCAAAAGCCTATAAGGCCTGTTATGGCATGCAACCCGATCCATAATAATAAATAAGCCAATAAGGGCTCACAAATCTCATACCATCAATCCCGGCTATCAGGCCCACCTCAGTCATCAATCTCTCAAGTCTCAAGGGCTCACAAATCTCATACCACTCAACCCACACAATGATAACATTGGATGTGCAAGGCCCCATAAAACTTTCCCAAGGAATTTGAGTTTAGTGGGGCCGAGGTGGGATAAGGTAAAGTAGGTGTATTACACATTGGGTCTTACGGATTCTTGAGGAAAATAGGCCAAGCTACGCATATGATGTCCCACATCGTTATTCTCCATGCACCCGGTGTTTCATGTGTCTATGTCCGAGAAGGTAGTTGGGAATCGTTTGTCTATCATTTAGCTGGAAACTATGGAAGGTGGAGTTAATGGATAATTGGCTTATGAGAGGCACTTAATTGTCATCCTTCTTAGATAAGTCTAGATGTTGAGATTGCCTCGGTCAACGTAAAGAAAATATTCTCAATTGTTTGTATATCCAAATGGTTGTGATTAGAAAAATACTTTCTATGTATTACTCCCTCCGTTCCAGTTTATGTGAACCTATTTCATTTTTGGTCCGTTCCAAAAAGAATGACTTCTTTCTAAATTTGGAAACAATTTTGCTTGAACTTACAATTCTACCCTTAATGAGAAACATTTATAACCACACAAATACTCTGGACCCTTTTTTGACTTGTTTAGGACCATAAATTCCAAAAGTCTTCATTTTTTCTTAAACTCCGTGCGCAGTCAAACAGGTTCACATAAATTGGAACGGAGGGAGTATGACTTAAATATGTACTGTTCATGTCAAGGTACCATTTTTGTTAATGTAGTGCGTGCAACGTCGAGGTTGGTATTGTTGGTATATTTATATATTTTGATGCTTTGTTGAGTTATGAAGGTGTTGTTAGGGTGGTTTTGGTGTTAATTTGGCAGGTGGATAGGCCCAATTACAGGGGAGAGTCTGCCGAAATTTCTAAAAATTTTGAGATTTAGTCAAAATTTGGAGGCTTGAAATGTGTGAAAGAAGGGATGAATTATGTTGGATGTTTTGGGAGGACTCTACTCCTCATTTGAGGATGAATGATCCTAAGTGGGGGAGGATGTAAGGCCCCATAAAATTTTGCCAAGGAATTCGAGTTTTGTGGTGCCGAGGATGGCTAATGTGTCTGAAGAATGCATTGAGGAGTTGGTGAAAATTTTGGTAGAAGAAGGCAATAATGCGGTCAGTTTTGCGATCACAGATCTGTTCCGCGGGCTGCATATCCATCGCGGAGTGGAGCAGAAAATTTGTTAAATTTTGAAGGTCATTTTATGGTCCATTATGCGATCACATATCCGTTTTGCAGTCCGCACATCCATCGCAGAGTTAGCATGAAGAATTTCGAAGGGTGATTCTGCGGTCGCATAACTGGTCTGCGAATCACAGACCTATCCAGACTATCCCAATTTTTGGCCTTCACTTTCGCGGTCCATTTTACGGGCCGCATATCTATTCTGCGGTCCATTCTGCAATCACAGACTTGAGTTCGGAGTATCCATTTTCCTTATTTTTTAACCTGACCCCATTTCGATTAATAGCCCTTGGGACTCATTTTGGAGCATATATAAGATGTTTTAGAGAGAAGTAAGAGTATCTTAGAGAGAGAATGAGAAGGCCTAGCATTCTAATCATCCATTATTGCGCCAATCTTCAAGAATCATTGAAGACACTCACTATTCCATCATCTATCCCTGTAGGTTTTTGTCCTACTTCACCCATGCAAGTTTATTTAGGGTCTAAGTATGTTGTGGGGTTGAAGATAGGCCTTGCATGTGCCAATAGGAGGTCGTATGTAGGATTGTTAAACTATATCGGGGAGTTTCTTGTTGAAATCGGTCGAGGAAGGAAGGGATTACCATTGTAGAGCTTTGTAGTCAATTTTTCACTATAGGTGTTTGACAAAATTCCTAAGAGAGTTACCTCATGAGAATCCTTCTAATTATTATCCAATTTTAACTATCTTCCTATAGATTGTTATTGCTAGAAGTGTTGGGACGTTGTAGTAACTTAAGGAAAGCTCAAACAAGGTATGTTGGCTAAACTTCTCTCTTGGAATCACATTCAATTATGTTTCCGTAAGTTTCAAGAATGGATTTTCCAAGTTCCTAATTCCCATGATCCGAGTTATTCCTTATATATATATATTTGACTATTCCGAATAAGCTTGTGTTGAAAGATATATACTAAAAATGTGCACCAAATTCTCCTATCATCTTGTGTTCTCCATTGGGAATGTATCCTAGTGTTACCAATATGTCGCGATAGTATGATTTCAAATCATGTTTAAATTGCAAATTGTTATGCCCAATTGTGAAAGAAAACTCAATGCGCCTAATACCCCTATTGTTCATATTTATGCTTAAGGCCTTGATTCCAAATGCTCATCTTTATGATGATCTATAAATATGCTTGAAAGTGAAAGACATAAGGGTGAGATATAAAACGTGACCATGGTTGTTGTAACTAGCGCATTTGATTTGAAGTCTTGTTTAAATCGTAAATCACCATGCTCTACTTTATAAATATTTCCAATGTGATTTGAGTTCTTACATACTCATGAGTTGAAATTGTGTATTGCCTTTTCAGAAGAAGTATGTCAAAAAGATACGGTGTATTACTCGTTTATGATTTTTAACTTGTGTTGTGATTACAAGTCATTGTGCTCGATACGTTGGAAAGCGATCTATTGTGTTTAAAGCCTTCACAACTGATGAACATAAAGTTATGATTTTCCGAAATATTCTATATGTTGATGTTTGTTATGATGATCATGGATATTAAAGAAATAAAAAGTGTGGAATATGAAATACGGCTAACGTGCCATGAACGAAGAATCATATGTATGGCCAATAGAGCCAATGAAATAATGATGTTCTGAGTGGCTTAAAGTACTAATGAGGCTAAATATAGTGTGGAAGGTTACAAGGTGAACATATTTGTATTTCTGTTTCCTTTGTGTGCATAGCAAAAATGTTTTTGGGAGTATCATTAGTCATCGAGAAAGGGTAGGTTGAAATAACCTAACCCCGAAACTACACATGCCGGTGTAGGAGTGTGTTATGATTATTCCCCTTGTTTGGGATGAGATTGATGTGATGAAGACATTCCCCTTAATTGGGATGAGATGATCTCTAGCAAAGGGTGTTGTCAATCCACACGGCATTGTGGTGAGACTACCTAGCCGATCGGGTCGAGATCGGATGCCATGCCGCACACATGTGGTGATTGTGATTGTGATTACACCTCCACCCGCATACATTGGGGTGAGGCGGCATGGCCGCTTTGTGTTACACCTCCACCCGCACACATTGGGGTGAGGCAGCAGGTCCGCTTTGTATAAAGATTGTGATTGTGATTACACCTCGACCCACATACATTTGGGTGAGGCGGCAAGGCCCCTTTATGAAGAGATTGTGATTGTGATTGTGACTGTGATTGAATGTCTTTGGGTGAGACGGCATAGCCGATCGGTCCATGATCAGACTATGTGCTAACATCATGGTGGTATATCGGTATTAATGATCTCCCAACCAAAAATAATATTATTTTTGTACTTTGAAAATTTTTCTTTTATAACTTGATGTTTGGATATCATTGATTTTAATTGTTGCTTCCACAGTTTTCCCCTTCTTATATTGGCATTCTATTTCTAAAGAGGACATTTAGCTTCTCGTACTAGTACTATTCCCCATGTACTAGCGTCCGTTTTTCTGGGGGCGCTGTATCTTCAATGGATGCAGGTGGTTCGTCAGCAGGCAACCTTGACCCTTGTTAGCAGTTACTCTATATTCAGCAGATTTTGGTGCTCCCTACTCTATTTCGGGCCTTATGTCATTTGGCATTGTACTTGGTGTTTCGAGGTATAGCCGGGGCCTTATCGCCGGCACTTCCATATTACTCTTCTGTTGTACTTAGAGGCTCCATAGACATAGTGTGGGTTGTATAGTGGTGTTGGAAAAGTCAAATTAGAATGTTGTATCTGTATCACATGTTCCACTTCAAACTATGAAAGTGTATATATTTTGAGAACTTATAAATGATGTAACTAATGATAATGGAATTGGTGTGGTTCATGAAATCCTCTCAATAGTTAATTAATGAAATATATCTTCTCTTTATTCATGGGTGAGTTTGGGTAGGAGGCATTGTACAGGCTTGCTTGACTGGGATATATCGGTTGAGCGTCGGTCGTGCTCCCCGAGGTCAGGGCGTGAATTGGTATCAGAGCCTAAGGTTTTAAAGTTTCCTAGGATATCTTAGAGCCATGTCTAGTAGAGTCCTTCTTATCAGTGTGTTGTCGACCATATCTATAATTAGGAGGCTACTTGGACATTTAGAAATGTCACCCTTCTTTGGTAGTCCAGATCATGAGAGAGAGCTCAATATAGGAAGCTAATTTCCTCGTCATGTCTCCTTTTCTAGATAAGTAATCCACGAGTTCGAAGCATCAAGAGGGGATTGGAAGGACTAGTTTCTACGGGAGGTGTCCTTGTTCCTATCAATGTCACCACACCACCGGATCATGTGGTGAGGGCACCTAAGAAACGAACGAGGGTTGTTTGTACCAATAAACGGAATGTTTGATTTGTAAGAAGCGCCACTTGGGGACATGTTGAATGACTCTTAAACTATGTTTTGGTTGTGGAAAGAGGGGGCACAAGAAGAACAAATGCCCCAGGTTGGGTATATCTAGCCCAGCTTGCCCGGTAGGTGGGCGGGAACATTTGGTGTCGTATTGTGAGTATGCTCAAGAGCGTGTTAGATATGGTAGGCTAGGGAAATTCCAAAGGCCCATTCAGCAATCAGGTGCAAAGATTGTTACTCCCGCCTTGA
This sequence comes from Nicotiana otophora, assembly GCA_000715115.1. Classification (NCBI taxonomy): domain Eukaryota; kingdom Viridiplantae; phylum Streptophyta; class Magnoliopsida; order Solanales; family Solanaceae; genus Nicotiana; species Nicotiana otophora. The sequence goes on from AWOL01S0000636.1 coordinate 70,533, forward strand.
AGGCTTAGAGGAAGGATAAGGGGGATGCTTATAATGTATGCAAAACGGGTAAATATCAGGTCAGTGGGGCGAGTCAGTTTATTAGACCTCATCCCCGTTGTGTGAAGTGTAGGAGACATCACTCGGGGGTATGTCACTATGGTACCAATGTATGTTACAGATGCGGAGTCACGGGGCATCAGTTAAGGTACTTCCCCGTCAATCTAAAGTTACCAAGTAAGTCGCTCCTTAGTGCATCATTCTGAACATTACATACTTTTCCTTGTTATATACGTATGTCTATATTGAGAGCCTGCATAAACATGGTCTTAACAAGAATCTGAATCACAAAACATTGTATGTATCTACTCTTTGAACGAGATGCATTATTCGTGAAGCCTCTTTATCACAATTCTCCTACTTACAACCTTTTGAGGAATTGAGTTCTATAATGATTTCCTTGAAATGAGTTATAACTCTAGGTTAATACTTCCCACTTGCTTCTCCAAATTCTCAACAAAGGGCTATATCTGATGAGTTCCTTATAGAACCTTTTGATCCAAATGGATAACATTTGCTCACTTGTGCCTGTGCACACATCATCATAATATTTACCTACATGGCATCGAATCTAATGCAAAGCAGCCTAGTGTTGAGATCATTCTTGAGCCGCTCTCTCCCTCCTGTGTATGTGGCTTATATGGTTTGAACAGTCACTTTACTCTCTTTGTGAGCATTATCATAAACCCTTTTCACTGTCTAGTAACATAAGGGCATGTCTCAGCACCTATCATATGTGTACATGTCAATTGAAATGGTCACTTGTGTGCATAAAGTCTCTCTGCAATTTGAAGATCCTCACACATCCGTCATAGGAAGATCTTATGTTTGCCCATCATAGTATAACTTTCATGTCAACTTAGGACATTCCACAGTAAGTATCTCACTTTGTTACTAGTGTTGTAGTTGCCCATGACGTGGCCTGGTATTGCTGTTTGAGAGTTATTATAGCAGAAACATGTCCAGCTCATAACAAATGTTCATTTTCTATTTACACCTCTACAACATGTACGGACTGTGTTCCTTAGTTAGTAAACTCATTGTGCTAGTTTCCTTACATTTGTTGGATAACCATGAGAGATCGCGCCCTTCTATATATCGTTGTAATACTTCCTTTCTCATAAGGATCCTTAATAGTCTCTCCGTCAAGACCGAATGCACCTTTGGGGATATCATAGTATCATGCCTGATCCCTATGTTTTTTCCCATCCTCCGATAAAATATGGGTACTTTTCAGGTCATAAAACTCCATGACGAACTCATTTCGAACATTCACAAAACCTTCCATGATTATTTCATAGTGTCTCCTTGGGTTCTGTTATCTTTAACACTCGGCTTCTAGAATCATTTACTATGCTATTGTCATATGCGAAGAGTTTACTATCCTTAATATTCCACATCCCTGGGTGGATAGGAGTTTTATTTGCCTTTCTGCACGAAGCATCATATTAACCATTAGAACCTCTCTAACCAATGCATGCTTTAATCCTAATATTAAGATGTCCTAGATACATGGTTTCACTCGTGAAAGGTTGCAATTAGGTGTTTCAGATTATTAGGCACCTATCATGAACATATTAGTTTTAGGGTCAAACCTATCGTATATCTAGTCCTCTGGTATATGATCAACTATCGGGAGAGTGGTAAGCTGCCAAAATAGTAATCTCACAATTGATCAACGTCTTTTTCAACCTCGTGGGCTTATGGCATAGATTCCTTGTGTCAGTTACTGTTAAGAGCGTAATGCAACTTCATGTATTTTTGAAACCTCTGTCACCTTAATGGTGCAAGAATCTTCTCATTTAGAGTTACAACGATTCTCCCCGCACTCAAGAAGGAAACTGGTGTCACGTACTTGGAAATTTCTCCTTAAGGCATATTATTGCTGGGCGAGGCACTTATGGAATGAAACAATTGCTACTGTCCCTTTCATAACTCATCATCTTCCAAGAATAACTGATGCTAACGTCTTTGTCCTCCTGATCATGCCTCCCATATAACACATGTCTAAAATAACTCACTTCTTTTACATCTTAGGATCATGTACATGGTTCCCACATAATCCATGTGTATTAGTTAACTTTATGCCTCAGTTGTCGAATCAAGGATGCCATAACAATGATTAACCATGTCAGTGCTATGGGTAGTAACCTTCATGTCTCTTAGGATATAACCTCCTAAAATGCCCTTCTCAGCACGATGAGGAATTCTTGAATAATTCCAGCTTAACTCGGACCTCATTGTTCCTATTTGTAGTAGATCTCTAGAGAGTTGTAGTTTCGCACATGTCAAAGAAGAAGCATCATTCCATAATCGAACATATTCGGGTAGGAAATCCCATGGTCATATTCATTCAGTCACATCGTAGTATAGGGGGGGAGGGGGTTGAAGGTCTCCAAGAATCCAATTCGGGTGTTCGACAAAGAGATTTAGAGTTGAAAAAAGTGAACGGGTTATTCTTCAGATTTTCTCTATGAAGATATTATGTGAATTGTTAATAAAGGTAAAGTAGGTGTAGTACACATTGGGCCTTATGGAATCTAGAGGGAAATAGGCCGAGCTACGCTTATGATGTCCCCCATCATTGTTCTCCATGCACTCGGTGTTTCATGTGTCTATGTTCGCGAAGGTAGTTGGGAATCGTTTGTCTATCGTTCCGGTGGAAGCTATGGAAGGTGAAGTTAATGGATAATTGGCTTATGAGAGGCACCTAATTGTCATCCTTGTTAGATGAGTCCGGAAGTTGAGATTGCCTATGTCAAAGTAAAGAAAATATTTTCAATTGTTTGTATAGCCAAATGGTTGTGATTCGAAAGGTACTTTCTATGTATTATGACTTAAATATGTACAGTTCATGTCAAGGTACCACTTTTGTTAATGTAGTGCATGTAACGTCGAGGTTGGTATTGTTGGTATATGTATTTTGATGATTTATTGAGTTATGGAGGTGTTGTTAGGGTGGTTTTGGTGTTACCCTGGCAGGCGGATAGGCCCATTTACAGAGGAGACTCCGCCGAAATTGCTGAAAATTTTGGGAGTTAGTCAAAATTTTGAGGCTCGAGATGTGTGAAAGAAGGGATGAATTATGTTGGATGTTTTGGGCGGACTCTACTCCTCATTCAAGGATGAATGATCCTAAGTGGGGGAGGATGTAAGGCCCCGTACATTTTTTCCAAGGAATTCGAGTTTTGTGGTGCTGAGGTGGGCTAATGTGTTTGAAGAATACATTGAGGAGTTGGTGGAAATTTTGGCAGAAAAAGGCAATAATGCGGTCAGTTTCGCGATCGCAGATCCGTTCCACAGGCCGCATATCCATCGCAAAGTTGAGTAAAAAGTTTGTTGAATTTTGAAGGTCATTTTGCGGTCCATTATGCGATCGCATATCCATTTCATGGTCCGCACTTCCGTCGCAGAGTTAGCATGAAGAATTTTGAAGGGTGATTCTACAGTCCATTTTGTGGCCACATAACTGGTCTGCGGACCGCAGACCTATCCAGACCATCCCAGTTTTTGGCATCACTTTCGCGGTCCATTTTGTGGGCCACATATCTATTCTGCGGTCCATTCTGCGGCCGCAAACGTGAGTTCAGAGGATCCATTTTCCTATTTTTATAACCCCCATTTTGATTAATAGCCTTTGGGGCTCATATTAGAGCATATATCTGCTGTTTTAGAGAGAAGTGAGAGTATTTTAGAGAGAGAAGTGAGAGTATCTTAGAGAGAGAAGGAGAAGGCCTAGCATTCTAATCATCCATTCTTGTCCCAATCTTCAAGAATCATTGAAGCCACTCACTATTCCATCATCTATCCGGGTAAGTTCTTGTCCTACATCATCCATGCAAGTTTATTTAGGGTCTAAGTATGTTGTAGGGTTGGAGATAGGCCATGCATATGCCAAGGAGGTAGTGTGTGGGGTTGTTAAACTATATCAAGTAGTTTCTTAAAATTGGTCGAGGAAGGAAGGGATTACCATTGTAGAGATTTGTAGTCAATTTTGCACTATAGGTGTTTGACAAAATTCCTAAGAGTGTTACACCATGAGAATCCTTCTAATAATTATCTGATTTTCGCTATCTTCCTATAGATTGTTATTGCTGGTAGTGTTGGGACATTGTAGAAACTTAAGAAAACCTCAAATAAGGTATGTTGGCTAAACTTCTCTCTTGGAATCGACTTCCATAATGTTCCCGTAAGTTTAAAGTATGGTTGTCCCAAGTTCCTATTTCCTATGTTCTGAGTTATTCCTTATATATATATATATATATTTGACTATTCCGAATAAGCTTGTGTTGAAAGATATATACTAAAAACTGTGCACCAAATTCTCCTATCATCATGTGTTCTCCGTCGGGAATGTATCCTAGTGTGACCAATATGTCGAGATAGTATGATTTCAAATCATGTTTAAATTGCAAGTTGTTATGCCCAATTGTGAAAGGAAACTCAATGCGCTTATGACCCCTATTGTTCATATTTATGCTTAATGACTTGATTCCAAATGATCTTATTGATGATGATCTATAAATATTCTTGAAAGTGAAAGAAATGAGGGTGAGATATAAAACGTGGCCATTGTTGTTGTAACTAGCGCATTTGATCTGAAGTTGTGTTTAAATCGTAAATCACCATGCTCTCCTTTATAAATATTTCCAATGTGATTTGAGTTCTTACATACTCATGAGTTAAAATTGTGTATTGCCTTTTGGAAAGAAGTATTTCAAAAAGATATGGTGTATTACTCGTTTAAGATTTTAAACTTGAGTTGCGATTACAAGTCATTGTGCTCCATACTTTGGAAAGGGATCTATTGTGTTTAAAGCCTTCACTACTGATGAACATAAAGTTATGATTTTCCTAAGTATTCTATATGTTGATGTTTGTGATGATGATCCTGGAAAGTCAAGAAATGAATAGTGTGGAATATGAAATACGACCAATATGCCATGAATGAAGAATCATATGTATGGTGAAGAGAGCCAATGAAATAATGATGTTCTGAGTAGCTTAAAGTACTAATGAGGCTATATATAATGTGGAAGGTTACGAGGTGAACATATTTGTATTTCTATTTCCTTTGCGTGCAAAGCAAAAATGTTTTTGGGAGTATCATTAGTCATCGAGGAAGGGTAGGTTGAAATAACCTAACCCCGAAGCTACACGTGTAGGCGTATGTCGTGATTATTCCCCTTATTTGGGATGAGATTGATGTGATAAAGATATTCCCCTTAATTGGGATGGGATGATTTCTAGCAAAGGGTGATGTCAATCCACACGGCATTGTGGTGAGACGACCTAGCCGATCGGGTCTATATCGGACGCCATGCCACACACATGGTGGTGATTGTGATTGTGATTACACCTCCACCTTCATACATTGGGGTGAGGAGGCAGGCCCGTTTTGTGTAGAGATTGTGATTGTGATTACACCTCCACCCGCACACATTGGGGTAAGGCAGCAAGGCCGGTGTTTGTAGAGATTATGATTGTGATTACACCTCCACCCGCATACCTTAGGGTAAGGCATCATGGCCGCTTTGTGTACAGATTGTGATTGTGATTGTGATTGTGATTGTGATTGTGATTGAATGTCTTTGGGTGAGACGACCTAGCCGATCAGGCCTTGATTGGACTCCGTGCTAAAATCACGGTGGTATATCGGTACTAGTTATCTCCCAATCAAAAATATTATTATTTTCGTACTTTGAAAATTTTTCTGTTATAACTTGACGTTTGGATATCATTGATTGTTACTTATTGCTTCCACAATTTTCCCCTTCTTATATTGGCATTCTATTTCTAAAGAGGACATTTAGCTTCACATACTAGTACTATTTCACATGTAATAACGTCCCTTTTTCCGGGGGCGTTGCATCTTCAATGGATGCAGGCAGTTAGTCAGCGGGCAACTTTGATCCTCTTTAGTATTTACTCTCTATTCAGTAGATTTTTGTGAGCCCTACTTTGTTCCGGGCCTTATGTCACTTGGCATTGTACGTGGTGTTTTGAGTTATAGTTAGGGCCTTGTCGCCATCAATTCCATATTACTCTTATGTTGTACTTAGAGGCTCCGTAGACATAGTGTGGGTTGTATAGCGGTGTTGGAAAAGTCAAATTAGAAGTTGTATCTGTATCGCATGTTCCACTTCAAACTATGAAAGTTTATGTATTTTGAGAACTTATAAATGATGTAACTAATGGTAATGGAATTGGTACTATTCATGAAATCCTCTCAATGGTTAACTAATGAAATATATCTTCTCTTTATTCATGGGTGAGTTTGGGTAGGAGGCATTGTACAGGCTTGCTTGACTGGGATATCTCGATTGAGCGTCGGTCGTGCTCACCGAGGTCGGGGCGTGAGAGGATGTAACAGTGCTTGATTCCAGAGACTGAGATATGACATGCAAATTAAGAATCATGACTGAGTATATAATTACAGTTATAACAGATAACTCAAAACAACAGAAATAAACTCATTAGGTCTCAATCGAATAAGTACATAGCCTAAACATGATTTCTAATATGAATCAAAGGTTCAACTACTCTAACAAGTAAGGATTGCACGGATAGAACAAGACTTGGTAACAACATAGTAACAACGAATCAACCGGATCATGATTACCACGGTGCACGCCCACTCGCCAATCACCTAGCATGTGCGTCACCCCAACACATCACAATTAACATGTTTTCCTGGGATAAATACCCTCAATTCCAAGCTTAGAAATGTTAGTTACCTCAAAGTGCGCATCTCAATGTTCCAAAAAACCCTTGACACATGAATCATCCTTTGAGTGACTCGAATCTAGCCAAAGTAACTTAATTCCATCAATAATAGCTATAGGAAACAATTCCAAAAGATAAAGCTCAGGTCTTTAATCAAAATCGGAAAGTCAACCCAAACGGTCAACCACTGGCTCATACCTCAGAACCTGACAAAATTTAAAAATTCTGAACACCCATTTGATAACGAGTCCAACCATACCAAAATCATCCAATTCCAACCACAAATCGACCCTCCAATCCTCAAATCTCACTCTCCAATAGATAGGCCAAAAATATTCCCACATTTCACTTGAAACACACACAATCTAGGTGTAAAAAGCAATGGGTAAACAATAATTATCAATAAAAGTGATGAATCTTAACTTACCTCTTCAATTGTAGCCAAAACCCACTAAAACTCTCCCCTCGCCGAGCTCCACAAGTCCAAAAATGAGAGAAAACACGAAACCCTTCGATTATATGACACTGCTAGGCATTTCACACATGTGCTCTGTGGTCGAAATTGCATATCTGCACTTCCCACATAAACTCCACCCCACTGCATCTGCGGTCAAAAGCCCACACCTGTAGAACTTATCCGCTTCTGTGACTCATGCTCCCAGTCGCCTTCCGCTTCTGAAGAATTTCCCTCGCACCTATGTACGCTTCTGCGGACACCCAATCCCAGCTTATCCTCCACTTCTGCGGGCTCGCAGATGCGGCATATTCCTTGCACCTATAACCCATCAACAGCCCATCCAAACATGCACTTGCTAACCTTAGGCCGCTTCTGTGGCGTCGCACATGCGGAATATCCCTCGCAGGTGCAATTGCACCAGAACCGAAGCTTTCGCATTTTTTTCCTAAGTCTAATTCTCAATCCGATTTCAATCCGAATCACAGCCTAGGACCCTGGGATCCCACCCAAACACACCAACACGTTCTAATACATGATACGAACTTTGTCGAAGCCTCAATTTGCATCAAACAACATCAAAATCACGAAGCGCACCCCAATTCAAGCGTAATGTAACTAATAAACTTCCAACTTCTAAAACCAATGCCGAATCATATCAAACCAACTCCGATTGACCTCAAAATTTGCAGACAAGTCATAAATAACACAACGGACCTATTCCAATTCCTGGAACCAAAATCTGAACCTAATATCAACAAAGTCAATGGTCAGTAAAACCTCTCAACCTTCCAAACCTTCATCTTTCCATCTTTCAAGCCAAAACGACATATGGACTTCCAAATCAATATCCAGACATACTCCTAAGTTCAAAATCACCATACGAAACTATCAAAATCTTCAAAACTCCATTCAGGAGTTGTCTACACAAACGTCAAACTCCGATCAACTCTTTCAACTTAAGCTTCCAACCTCAGGATTAAGAGTCCAATTCACCCTAACACTTCTCTGGAACCAATCCAACCACCCCGGCAAGTTACATAACCATAAATGAACATAGAGAAAGCGATAAATAGGGGAATGGGGCTACAATACATAAAATGACCGGCCGGGTCATTACAAGTGGATGTTGACGGGACATTGGATTTGACTAGATTTAATATGTATTTTAAAATAAATTCTACCGGCTTCCATGTAATTAATATACTATGCTATAAACTAGAAGATGATTATTTAAAATAAAAATGTGGCTTGTAGTATTTATTAAAATGCCAACTACTGCAATAGTGTTGTAATAGTTATTATTTTTATTTTTCAATGATGAGAAGTTGATAGATTATCCTAATATTTGAAAAATAGGACAATTATCAATGAATTGTTTTGAAATTTAGAAAACTGCCCAAAAATGATAGTATTTAACCATTTGCAATAAAATAATAAACTTCCTATATTTTATAAAAACAATGATAATTATCAATAAATTGTATTAAAGTTAAAAATGTGCAAAATACTATATTTTATTATTTTTTGACTAGGAAGCCTTCAAAAGTTAATTTTTAAATATAGAGGGTCAAAATTGAGTGTCAACAACTGTCCCTCTTTGACTAGAGTCTGCGGGCAAAAGAATTGACGCTATACTCATTTTTTTCCCGACATGACAGAGTGGGGAACAAGGAGGTTTTGGAGAATGTGACTGAACTCAGGTGTTTGAGTTGCCTACATATCTCGGGCTGCATGAGAATCAGGTCGCGTGTAGTTCTGGGATGCAGTTGAGTACTACTTGTGGATTGTAGCCTCATGGAGTAAAAGACAAAGGATGCAGATGTTTGAGGAAGAAAATTATTCGTGTGATATCAACATTTATTCCATGATTGTCCCAGTGTCAGATTGTGGTGACACTGTGATGTGGAAGTTGGATGATGGACAAATTGGTTTGAATGGACTTTGATGTGGTACAACCGAACTCTATGTCAAGTTTCCTACATATCTCGAGTGTAACGAGAATCAGGCCAATTGTCGTTCGATAAAGTGATTGAGAATATGATGGAATGATTTGATTTTTTGATTTTCAAAGATTTCCCTAGCATCAAGCTGTGATGACAATAGATTTTATTTTGACTATGAGGGTTCGGATTACCTATACACCCCATGTCGATGGGACATAAGCTGAATGATACTTGGGAATATGCCGTCGACTGTTGTTGGAAAGCTTGACGTCCATCCTCAGTATCTTCCCCAGTTTGATGTTAGAAGATAATCCCACGTTGTGTCATATCTTTTGATTGGTATAGTTGACGAGGTGTGGTCTATGCTTCTATTTAACTTGAGTAAGATGGATTATAGCAGCTTGAATGATGCTCGTGGATTTGATGTGAGAATGATGTGATTTTTCTTTTTTTTGAATAAAATGGGTCCTAGGTTGGTGTGTCGGGACCCTAATGTGAACTGTGATTATGAAAGAGATCCGAGCTAGATATCGGTCTGAAGTGATCGGAGCACTTTGATTTTGAAAGAAATTCGTTCTGGGTGTCGGTGCGAAGTGATTGGAGCACTTTGATTTGAAGAAAATCCGGGGTGTGCACAGTTTCAAAGTGGTCGGAGCTACAAAATCTAAAATACCCGCATTAGAAGGTGGGCACCTTTAAAATTTAACTTTGACTTTGAAATGCCCATAATAAGGCGGGCTCCTGTAAAATTTGAACTTTGACTTTGAAATTCGCATTATCCAGGAGGGTCTTGTATACTTTGAACATTAACTTTCAAATGCCCATTACTAAGAAGGGCTCATGTAGACTTTGAACTTTGACTTTGAAAAGCCCATTAATTAGGAGGGCTCCTGTAGACTTTGAACTTTGAAATTTGGCTTTGAAATGCCCATTATTCAGGAGGGCTCCGATAGACTTTGAACTCTATGTTGATTAGCATGATTTTAGAAGATTTGATTATATTTATGAGATTGTTGATTAGCATGATTTCAAGAGATTTGATTATATTTAAGAGATTTGATTTGATAGCTGGACTGATTGTATATATTTATTTTATTTCCTTAATTAGCATGACGAGCTTTGTATAAATTTCCTTTTTCATGGGATGTAAATATTCACGGAAATATAAGAGGCCTTTTCTTCTTCTCAAAATCTACACGATATCAGAGCTATTTTGGCCTTTTTGAGGTAAGTTAATGTAATGCCCCGACCGGTCGTTTTGTATATTGTAGTCCTGTTCCCCTATTTATTACTTCTTCTATGTTAATTTGTGGGTATGTCACTTGACGGGGTGGTTGGATTAGTTTTGGAAACGTTTCGGGGTGAATTGGGACACTTAGTCTCATAGTTGGAAGCCTAAGTTGGGAGAGTTGACTAGAATTTGACTTTTGTGTAGAAAACTCCGAAATGGAGTTTTGATGGTTCTGATAGCTTTGTATGGTAATTTTGGACTTAGGCGTATGTCCGAATATTGATTCGGAGGTCTGTAGGTTGATTTGATGCTTTTTGCCGAAAGTTTTAAAGTTGAAAGGTTTGATCGAGGGTCGGCTTTATTGATATCAGGTTCAGATTATGGTTCCTAGAGTTGATATAGGTACGATGTTTCATTCGGAGTTGGTTTGATATGATTCAACATTAGTTTTGGAATTTTGAAATGTTCCTTACATTAGGCTTGAATTGAGGTGCGATTCATAGTTTTGATATTTTTGTGGGATTTAAGGTCTCGATTAGGTTCGTGTTATTTTTTGGGACTTGACGGTAAGTTCGGACGGGGCCCCGGGTTTGTATCAGGATGAGTTCGAACCTATTGGAGACTTGAAGGATTTTTGATGCCTGCTGAGAATTGGTGCAATCACACTTGTGTTGGTTTGGTCACAGGTGCGGCGCCGCAGAAGCGGTCCTTTGGCCGCAAATGTGAGTTGGGGCTAGGTGAGCTAGGACCGCATGTGTAGATGGGTGTATGCAGGTGTGCAAACGCAGAAGCGGACATTTCTCTGCAGATGTAGATTTGGGACTTTTGGCAAGAGACCACAGGTGCGGCCGTTGTTTCGAAGAAGTGGAAGCACAAGTGCGCTATTTTGGCCGCAGAAGCGGAACTCCTGGGCTTGAGTGGAAGATGCATCTGCGATGGAATTTCTGTAGAAGCGGAGTTGCAGATGCGACTAGTGGTCCGCAGATGCGCAATGCCTGGGTAGAAATAGGCTGGATTGAGGGTTTTATTTCATTTCCCACTTTTTGAGTTAGAGAGCTCGGTTTTAGGCGATTTTGGAGGGGATCTTCAAGGTTTGGATCGGGGTAAGTGTTTTTGACTCGGATTATTTCATTTTCCATGATCCCATCTTTGTTTTTATCATTTAATTAGTGATTTGAGTTTGAGAAATTGGGGATTTATGGAAAAACTTCCAAAACCATAAATTGAGGATTTGAAGGTCGATTTGAGGTCGAAATTGGATAATTTTGGTATGGTTGGGCTCGTATCGGAATGGGTGTTTGGAATTTGTAAGTTTGGTCAGGTTCCAAGGTTCGAGATCGGGTTGACTTTTTGAGTTGAATTTTTGACTTTCTTTAAAGATTGAAATTTTATTACCCTAAATTGCTTCCTATGGCTTGTATTTATGGTATTAAGTTATTTTGGCTAGATTCGAGTCATCCGGAGTTGGATTTGCGCGGGAAGGACTTATTAAATGGATTGATTTAGCTTGTTTAAGGTAAGTATCTTGTCTAACTTTGTGTAAGGGAAACTACCCCTTAGGATTTGGGTTGATTGTGTTATTTGAATTATGTGGAAGACGTGTACAGGAGGTGATGAGTGTGTACACGGGATTATCTGTGGTATTTTTACCGATTTAGACTCTTAGGCTTCTTCCATGCTTTTAGTTGAAATAGTCATAACATGTTATATCTTCCATTATTAAATTTACCCTCACATGCTCTAATTAACGTTGTTAGCATATGTTCTAACTTTTATTGTCAAGTTTGTTCTTGTATGCTTTAGTTGAAATTGTTATCTCTCTTATTGTCTTGTTACCTCTTTTATTTTTCAATTATTCTTATTGGAAGTTGTCATTCGTGGGAACACCTTCATTTTGAGTTATTAAAGTTTAAGTTGTGAAAGCTATTAACACATTCATATTGAAGTTGTTGATTATTAAGATATCTTTCCTCGTAGAGTATTTGTCGTTCATTTTGCTATTATTGAGATTTTTGTTCACATTGTGATTAAGTCGTGGGCTATGTTGTGGTAACATTGGTACTGTTAATTTTGGCAAGTGTTGTGGCATATGGTCACGTGTGGTGCGATTTGATTATTGTGTTGTGATATTGATACACATGTGGTGGTATAAGGATATGGGTTGATAATCATGCGGTGAGATAAGATGGAATTTATGCGCGTGTTGCTGGTAAAGGAATTACTTGAAGCAACACGGTGAGATAAGGGGGCTAAAACGCATGTCGCTATTTCGGGAAAAATGTTTTCAAAAATAAATGCAAGGCTCACGCGGTGATACAAGGAAGATTGTGATTGTGACTTGTGAAATGATATTGTGTGGTGTAGTACCTCAGTTGTGAGTCTTCTTGTACATTCTATGTTAAAAATGCTTGTTGGTTGAACAGTTTTGTTATCTTTTCATTTGTCTTACTTGTATTTATCCGTAATTGATTACTTATTGTTCTTATTATGTGTTCACTCCTTATTTCCTTATTTGCCTTAAATTTTGTTGTTAGCCTATATTATTGTACTGTTTTGTTATCATTCATTTCCTCATTTTCCGTCATTAGACTATATTATACTCTGTTCAGCTTTCTTGCCCTAGTAGGTGTCTTGACTTGGCCTTGTTACTACGCTACCGAGGTTAGGCTTGATACTTACTTGTACCATTATTGTGTACTCATGTCTTCTCGTGCCAGACGCCAGTGATCATTCAGTTATTTTCGGAGACTTCAAGGTATACCTGCTCGACGCTCGCAGGCCGCGGGTCACCTTTTGTTATTTCCTTTACTACTGTTTATCCTATTATCAAACAGTGTTGTATTAGAGATTTTAGTACATTTCTGTAAAGCTTATGACTCAGTTCCACCGGTTTTGTGGATTTTGTTACTGATGTTCTGTTTTGGAGTTAGTATGAGTTTTATAGGTTTATTTTAATATCTCAGTTTGTTATTTCTGTTAAGATATCAATGAATGTTATACTTACCTAGTCCTAGAGACTAGGTGTCATCACGAAGTCCTAAGGTGGGAAATTGGGGTCGTGATAAGTTGGTAACAGAGCTCTAGGTTAATAGGTGTTATGAGTCATAAGTAAGTTTAGTAGAGTCTTGAAGATAGGTACGGAGACGTCTGTGCTTATCTTCGAGAGGCTACAAAACCTTTAGGAAATTCCACTTCTTTGATTCCTTATCGTGCGAACTTGTTGATTTCGAAATCTAAGTCTTTGTTTTTCTATTCTCTCACAGATGGTGAGGACACATACTGCTGGATCAGATAATCAGACACCCACGCCTCCTGCTAGAGCTGTGCGAGGCCGGGGCCGAGCCAGAGGCCGATGAGGGGCACGTTCTGTAGCCAGAGCACCTGCCCGAGTAGAAACTGAGGAGCCACCAGTAGATCCAGTTGGGGGACAGGCACCTGAGACGCCTGTTGTTGCCCCTAGAGTTCAGGAGACCCTCATACCGTTTTCGAGCATGTTCGACACTCTAGTTTAGGCGGGATTGATTCCACTTGCACCAGCTACATCTCTTGCTGTGGGAGAAGATTAGACTCCCGCGGCCCATACCCCAGAGCAGCTGGTCCATATTGATCAGGTTCCGGGTGTTAGGCCAGCACATCCCATTATTCCGGTTGAGCCCGAGGTCAGGCCATCGGCATATGAGGAGGAGCAGAGGAGACTTGAGAGGTTCAAGAAGTATGACCCTCCTACTTTCAGTGGCGCAACTACAGAGGATGCACATGGAACCATATTCTCCGTGCCATGGGTATTGTGGAGGTGAGCTATGTTGCTTTTACTACATTTCAACTATTAGGAGCAGCGTATAGGCGGTGATAGGCTTACGGGGAGGGCAGGCCAGTTGATGCAGTCCCACTAACTTGGGCTTAGTTTCAGAGATGTTTTTGAGAGAGTTTTTTCCCAGACCCTTCGGGATGCATAGCGCACAGATTTAGAGCATCTGCATCATAAGACTATGTTAGTGTCAGAGTATGCTATCAGATTTAGTGAGTTGTTCTGACATGCACCTACCTTGGTTTCGACAATCAGAGAGTGTGTTCGCAAATTTATCGAGGGGCTCAATTACGGTATTAGATTCATCATGGCTCGAGAGGTGGAGATGGATATTCCGTTCCAGTAGGTTGTAGAGATCGCACAGAGGTTGGACGGTATGCAAGGCCGAGAGAGGGAGGACAGAGAGGCCAAGAGGCCTCAAGATTCGGGACGATATAGTGGTACATGCACACCAATTACACCCAGTCATGGCAGAGGCTATGTGATCCGCCCAATTCATTGAGCACTTCCAGCTACTAGCAGTGCTCTGACTATTCTAAGGTCTCAGGCTTCCCATTATGCACAATTACTTTTTAGTGCACCTCTTGTGCGGGGCGCCTTTAGTGGTCAGTCCAGCCAACCAGGCCAGAGTCAGTTTCAGTAGCCACACCCACCGGGAGCTTGTTTTGCGTGTGGTGATATCAGACATATGGCGAGGGACCATACCAAACTTAGGAGGGGTGCACATCTACAAACTACTCAGGCTCCCTAGATTCTACCGGGTCCATAGGCCATGGTTACTGCTCCAGTTCCGCTCCACCTGCGCCACCAGCTAGGGGTGGAGGTCAGACATGTAGAGGTTACCCTAGAGGGGGAGTCCAGGCTCGATTATATGCTTTTCCATGTAGGACAGATGTGGTTGCATTGGATGCTATCATCACAAGTATGGTTTTGGTCTGTCATAGGGATACATCAGTTTTATTTGATCTAGGATCCACTTATTCATATGTGTCATCTTACTTTCCTCCATTTTTGGATATATCTCGTGATTCCTTGAGTGCTCCTGCATATGTGTCCATGCTTGTGGGAGATTCTATTGTTGTGGATCATATTTATCAGTCGTGTTTAGTCACTATTGGTGGATATGAGACCAGATTTGATCTATTTCTACTCAATATGGTAGATTTTGATGTGATCATAGGCATGGACTGGTTGTCGCACTATCATGCTATTTTGGAGTGTCATGCCTAGAGGTCAACCCTTGGCTATGATAGGTTTGCCATGGTTGGAGTGGCGGGGTACGTTGGATTACATTTCTAGCAGGGTGGTGCCCTGTTTTAAGGCACATGGGATGGTTGAGAAGGGGTGTAAGCATATCTAGACTTTGTGAGGAATGTTAGTGCTGATACTCCTACCGTTGAGTCAGGTCCGGTAGTGAGTGATTTCCCAGATGTGTTCCCAGCAGACCTACCGGGCATGCCGCCTGATAGAGATATTAATTTTGGTATTGACCTAGTTCTAGGCACTAAGACCATTTCTATTCCACCATATCGTATGACACCAGTGGAATTGAAGGAGTTAAAGGAACAACTGTAGGAGGTTCTTGATAAGGGTTTCATTTGACCGAGTGTTTCGCCGTGGGGTGCTCCAGTTTTGTTTGTGAAGAAGAAAGACGGCTCTATAAGGATGTGTATTGATTATAGGCAGCTGAACAAGGTTACAGTGAAGAACAGGTACCCACTACCGTGCATTGATGACTTATTTGACTAGCTTCAGGGTGCTACAGGTTTTCAAATATTAATTTGAGATCAGTGCATCATCAGCTGAAGATTCAGGATTCGGATATCCCGAAGACTGCTTTCAAGACTCGGTATGGTCACTACGAGTTTTTAGTGATATTATTTGGGTTGACCAACGCCTAACAATATTTATGCACTTGATGAATAATGTATTCCATCTATATCTTGATTTATTCGTTATCGTATTCATAGATGACATCTTGGTATATTCTCGCAGCCGGGAGGAGCATGAGCAATATTTGAGGATCGTGCTCCATACGTTGAGGGAGACGACATTATATGCAAAATTCTCCAAGTGTGAGTTTTGGCTCGAGTCAATGGCGTTTTTGGGCCATGTGGTGTCTACTTAGGGGATTAAGGTGGATCCGAAGAAAGTGGAGGCAGTTTAGAGTTGGCACAGACCATTTTCTGCTACTGAGATACGAAGTTTTCTAGGCTTGGCTGGTTATTATCGCTATTTGTAGAGGGGCTTTCATCCATTGTAGCTCCTTTGACCAGGTTGACTTAGAAGGGTGCTACATTTAGGTAGTCTGACAAGTGTGAGGAGAGCTTCTAGAAGCTCAAGACCGCCTTGACCATAACACAAGTTCTAGTTTTGCCGTCAATATCGAGTTCGTATACAATTTATTGTGATGCTTCACAGTTGGCATCGAGTGTGTCTTGATGTAGGAGGGTAGGGTGATTGCTTATGATTCGCGTCAGCTGAAGCCCCATGAGAAGAACTACCCCATTCATGATTTAGAGTTGGCAACCATTGATCACACATTGAAAATTTGGAGGCACTACCTCTATGGTATGTCTTGTGAGGTATTCACAGATCATCGGAGTCTACATCACTTGTTTAAGCAAACGGATCTAAGCTTGAGGCAGCGTAGGTGGTTAGAGCGGTTAAAAGACTAAGATATTACCATCTTATATCATCCCTAGAAGGCCAATGTGGTGGTTGATGCCTTGAGTAGAAAGGCGAAGAGTATGGGTAGCCTTGCATATATTCCAGTTGGTGAAAGGCCGCTAGCATTGGATGTTCAGTCCTTGGCCAATCAATTCATGAGGTAAGATTTTTTGGAGCCTAGCCATTTTCTTGCTTGCGTGGTTTCTCGATCTTCTTTGTATGAACACATGAGAGATCGTCAGTATGACGACCCCCATTGCTTGTCCTTAAGGACATAGTGCAACATGGTGATGCCAAGGAGGGTTCTATTGGAGATGAAGGGGTTTTGCGGATGTAGGGCCGGATATGTGTGCCCAATGTAGATGGGATGCGTGAGTTAATCCTTGAAGAGGCCCAAAGTTTGCAATACTCCATTCACCCGGGTGCCACTAAGATGTATCATAATTTGAGACAACACTATTTATGGAGAAGAATTAAGAAAGATATGGTGGAGTATGTGGCTCGATGCTTGAACTGTCAGTATGTGAAATACGAGCATTAGAGGCCGGGCGGTTTGCTTCATAGACTTGAATTCCCGAGTGGAAGGGGGAGCGTATTACCGTGGATTTCGTTGTTGGGCTCCCAGGGACTTTGAAGAAATTTTATGCAGTGTGGGTTATTGTGGATAGGCTACCCAAGTCGACACATTTCATTCCGGTGGTGACTACCTATTATTTGGAACAGGTGGCTCAAATCTCTATCCGTGAGATTGTTCATCTCCATGTTGTGCCGTTGTCCATGACCTTTGATCGAGGCACACATTTCACATCGCTTTTCTGGAGAGCCGTATAGTATGAGTTAGGTACACGGGTTGAGTTGAGTACATCATTTCACCCTCCAGACGGACGGACAGTTAGAGCGCACCATCCAGATCTTGGAGGATATGCTACGTGCTTGTGTTACTGATTTCGAGGGTTCATGAGATCAGTTCTTACCGCTTGCAGAGTTTTCCTACAACAACAACTACTAATTAAGTATTCGGATGGCTCCTTACGAGGCCCTATATGGGAGACGATGTCGTTCTTCGGTTGGTTGGTTTGAGCCGGGAGAGGCTAGATTGTTGAGCACTGATTTGGTTTGGGATGCATTGGAAAATGTCAAGTTGAGTCAGGATCAGCTTTGTACAACACAGTCTAGGGAAAAGAGTTATATTGATCGGAGAGCTCGAGATGTGGCACTTATGGTGGGAGAGAGGGTTTTGCTGCGGGTTTCACCCATGAAGGGTGTGATAAGGTTCGGGAAGAAGGGCAAGTTGAGCCCTAGGTATATTGGTCCTTTTGAGATCCTTGAGTGTGTTTGTGAGGTGGCCTTCAAACTTGCATTGCCACAAGGCTTATCAGCAATTCACCCGGTGTTCCATGTTTTCATGCTCTGGAAGTATTATGGTGATCCGTCCTATTTATTAGATTCAGCTCAGTCCAATTGGACAAGGATTTGACTTATGTTAAGGAGTCGGTGGCCATCTTGGACAGGCAAGTTCGAAAGTTGAGGTCAAAGAACATTGCTTCAGTAAAGGTTCAATGGAGTGGTGTCAACCAGTCGAGGAAGCGACTTGCGAGACCGAGCATGATATGCGTAGCCGTTATCCTCATCTTTTCAGCACCTCAGGTATGTCTCTATCCTCGTTCGAGGACGAATATTTGTTTTAAGAGGGGGAGAATGTAATGACCTGACCGGTCGTTTTGTATATTGTATCCATGTTCCTCTATTTATTGACACTTCTATGTTCATTTGTGGTTATGTGACTTGTCGGGTGGCTGGAATAGTTTCGGGAATGTTTTGAAGTGAATTGGGACACTTAGTCTCATAGTTGGAATCCTAAGTTGGATGAGTTGTCCGGAGTTTGACTTTTGTGTATATGACTTCGGAATAGATTTTTGATGGTTCCGATAGCTTTGTATGGTAATTTTGGACTTAGGCATATGTCCGGATGTTGATTCAGAGGTTCATAGGTTGATTTGATGCTTTTTGGCAAAAGTTTGAAAGTTGATAGGTTTGACCAAGGGTTGTATTTATTGACATCGGATTCGTATTGTGGTTCAAGGAGTTGGTACAGGTCCATTGTGTTATTTGGGATTTGCATGCAAAATTTGAGCTCATTCAGAGTTGGTTTGGTATGATTCGGCATTAGTTTTGAATTTGGAAATGTTAATTAGTTCATTAGGCTTGAATTGAGGTGTGATTCATAGTTTTGATATTGTTTTGTGTGATTTAAGGACTCGAGTAGGTTCGTGTTATGTTTTGGCACTTTTGGTATGTTTGGACGGGGTCCCGGGTGCTCCGGGTGTCTATCGGGTTGAGTTTGGACCTATTGGAGACTTGAAGGATTTTTTATGCCTGCTGAGAACTAGTGCAATCGCACCTGCAATGATTTGGTCGTAGATGCGTCACCGCAGAAGTGGTCCTTTGGTCGCAGATGCAAGTTGGGGCTGGGTGAGCTGGGACCTTAGGTGCGGATGGGTGTGCGCAGGTGCACAACTGCAGAAGCGGGCATTTCTCCGCAGATGCAGATTTTGGGACTGTTTGCAAGAGACCGCAGGTGCGGTCATTTTTCCGCAGAAGCGGAAGCGCAAGTGCGCTATTTTGGCCGTAGAAGCGGAAGTCCTGGGCTTGAGTGGAAGCCGCATCTGTGATGGAATTTCTGCAAATGCGGAGTCGTAGATGCGGAATGCCTGGGCAGAAATAGGCTGGATCGAGGGTTTTATTTCATTTCCCACTTTTTGAGTTAGAAATGGGTAAGTGTTTTTGACTCGGATTTGTTCATTTTCAATGATCCCATCTTTGTTTTTATCATTTAATTAGTGATTTGAGTTGGAGAAATTGGGTATTTTTGTAAAAACTTCCTAAATCATAAATTGAGGATTTGAAGGTCGATTTGGATAATTTTGGTATGGTTGGACTCGTATCAGAATGGATGTTCGTAATTTGTAAGTTTGGTCGGGTTCTGAGGTGCGGGCCCGTGGTTGACTTTTGGAGTTGAGTTTTTGACTTTCTTTAAAGATTGAAACTTTATTACCCGAAATTGCTTCATATGGTTTGTATTTATGGTATTAAGTTGCTTTGGCTAGATTCAAGTCGTCCAAAGTTGGATTTACGCGGGAAGGACTTATTAGTGGATTGATTTAGCTTGTTTGAGGTAAGTATCTTGTCTAACTTTGTGTGGAGGAAACTATCCCTTAGGAATTGGGTTGATTGTGTTATTTGAATTATGTGGAAGACATGTACCCGAGGTGACGAGTGTGTACACGGGCTTATATGTGGTATTTTGACCGGTTAAGACTCTTAGGATTCTTCAATGCTTTTAGTTGAAATTTTCATAACATGTTATATCCTCCATTGTTAAATATATTCTCACATGCTCTAATTGACGTTGTTAGCACATGTTCTACCTTTTATTGTCAAGTTTGCACTTATATGCTTTAGTTGAAATTGTTATCTCTTTTATTGTCTTGTTGCCTCTTTTATTGTTGAATTATTCTTATCGGAAGTTTTCATTCGTGGGAGCACCTTCATTTTGAGTTATTGAAGTTGAAGTTGTGAAAGTTATAACACATTGAGATTGAATTTATTGATTATTAAGATATCTTTACTCGTTGAGTATTTCTCGTTCATTTTTTCTATTATTGATATTCTTGTTCACATTGTGATTGAATCGTGGGCTATGTTGTGGTAACATTGGTATTTTTCATTTTGGAAAGTGTTATGGCATATGGGCACGTGTGGTGCGAGTTGATTATTGTGTTGTGATATTGATACACATGCGGTTTTATAAGAATACGAGTTGATACGCATGCGATGAGATAAGGTGGAATTTATACGCGTGCTGCTAGTAAGGATATTACTTGAAGCCACGCGGTGAGATAAGGGAGCTAAAACGCGTGTAGCTATTTCGGAAAAAATGTTTTCAAAAATAAATGCAAGGCTCACGCGGTGATATATGGAAGATTGTTATTGTGACTTGTGAAATGAGATTGTGAGGTGTGGTACCACGGTTGTGAGTCTTGTTGCACATTCTATGTTAAAAAGGCTTGTTGGTTGAACAGTTTTGTTATCTTTTCATTTGTCTTACTTATATTTGTCCGTAATTTATTACTTATTGTTCTTATCATGTGTTCACTCCTTGTTGCCTTATTGCGTTAAATTTCGTTGTTAGCATACATTATTGTACTATTTTGTTGTCATTCATTTCCTCATTTTCCGTCATTACTCTATATTATACTCTGTTTAGCTTTCTTGCCTTAGTAGGTGTCTTGACCTAGCCTCGTTACTATTCTACCAAGGTTAGGCTTGATACTTACCGGGTACCGTTGTGGTGTACTCCTGCCACACTTCTGCACATTTTTGTGCAAATCCATGTACATTTGCTTGTGCCGGATGCTAGTGATCATTCATTTATTTCCAAAGACTTCAAGGTATACCTGCTCAACGCTCGCAGGACTTGGAGGCACTTTCTATTATTTCCTTTACTACCATTTATCCTATTATCAGTCAGTGTTGTATTAGAGATTTTAGTACATTTCTGTAGAGCTTATGACTCAGTTCCACCGATTTTGGGGATTGTGTTACTGATGTTTCGTTTTGGAGTTATTATGAGTTTTATCGGTTTATTTTATTATCTTAGTTTGTTATTTCTATTAAGCTATCAATGAATGTTAGGCTTACCCAGTCTTAGAGACGAGGTACCATCACGATATCCTATGTTTTGAAATTGGGTTCGTGATAGTTATCTCTCTCGCATCACTAGGGTTCCATTTATATCAAAGAGGTCGAGCTTTCTCTCTCTTGGTGGCTGTCTGCAACACAAACTCCTTTTGGTCGATTCTTTTTTGGAATTTTCTTTTCTGTTGGGGTCGCTACAATATTCTGAGCCTATGCCTACCAGTTTTGATTTTTCCATTCACTGGTGTTAAGGTTCTGTCAAGCCAAATTTGGTTTCCCGCGAGGCAGACTATTTTTGAACAATGTTCTTCAGATTTCCTTCTGATTGGGTAGAAAATAAGGAGATATTCAAGGAGATGGTTTCCGGAGAAATCTTGTCTTCGGATAAAATTCAGCTTCTCTGTTGCCTCCTAGCCAAACTTGACTCCATTAATGTTGCCACATCAAATTATGTGCAACCGGGAACTGCCTTTGCTGCTCACCTTAATTCTTGAATTGTTGATTCTAGTTAAAAGAGACATGACGGGCTCTTCTAAAGGTATTCAAATCTATTCTCCGTGTCTCAAAGGAGATAATGTTAAAATAGCCAATGGTTCTTTAACACCTATCTCAGAAACATGTTCTTTTGTACCCCTAATATTAAACTATCATCCGCTCCATGTCCCTGAGTTCCCCGTCAATATTTTATCTATTAGTGCCATCAACAAAGCTCTAAACTGTAAAATAGAGTTCTTTCCCGATCATTGTATTTTTTAGGATTTTCAAATAGGGAAAAGGATTGGCAGTGGTAGATTGCGTGATGACTTGTATATATTATATGGAATTCAAAACTCTGGTCAAGCATTTTTTGGGGAAAGTAAGGATGTCAACCAAGAAATAATGTTGCGGCATAGACGGTTAGGACACCCATAATTCTTTGTTTTGAATAAGTGATATCCCGATTTATTTTCAAGGACTCAGTTTGAATCTTTATTATGTGATGCTTGTGAATATACCAAGCATACTAGACACTCTTATCATGTGAGTGATAATATAAGCACAACTCCATTTATAACTATCCATTATGATGTATGGGGTCCTCTCCAAACTATTTCTTTGTCTGGTAGTTGATGGTTTGTTACTTTTATTGATTTCTGCACTAGGATGACTCGGGTATATTTGTTAAAAGCCAAAAGTAAAGTTTTATCTTGCTTTCAGTTATTTCATAAGATGATTTGCACTCAGTTTGATGCCAAATAAAAATCATGAGAACTGACGATGGCAACTAATACATGGATAAACGATTTGGTGCTTATTTGGAGTCCAGTGGGATAGTCCATCAGACTAGTTGTGCTTATACTAGTGCACAAAATGGGGTCGCTGAAAGAAAAAATAGGCATTTGTTAGAAGTAGCAAGATCTCTTATGTTCACCATGCATCTACCAAAACCATATTGGGGGGATGCTATTTTATAGGCTGCCTATCGTATCAACAGTATGCCACTTAAATCTCTTAATTTTCAAAGTCCTCTGGAAGCTTTAAAGGGTATGAATGAATATATTGTTCCTCCAAAGGTGTTCGGGTGTGTTTACTTTGTTCACACTAGGAATTCTGGGAAACTTGATTCTAGAGTTATAAAGTGTATTTACATTGTGTATTCTCCGACAGAGAAATGTTACAAATGTCATCATCCTCCCTCTAGGAGATCTTTTGTTAGCATGGATACCACCTTTCGAGAATCTGAGCCCTATTTCAGTGCTACCTCATCACCGCTTCAGTGGGAGAGCAATAATGAGGAATAGGTGATTCTACCTAGTTTCATTACTGGACCTCTTGATGACATTGTCACAGGGAAAAGTTAAATTGGAGAAAGAATTCAGGGGGAGACTATTAGACGTGTGTATATGCTTGATATAAAAACTTACTTAAGGAGAAATAAAGCAGAAGAAGCCATCATGCAATCTACCGAAGCTGAACTTCTTGTACCGTTGAATTATCTACATTTCCTAATGATTTATATGTGCCTATTGCTCACAGAAAAAGAGTCTCATCTTGGACCACCAAACACCTTTTATCTAATTGTTTCTCCTATAATTCATAGTCTCCCTCCTATAGAGCCTTGTCTATTTCTTCTATGTCTATTCCCCAAAATTCGAGGAAAGCTTTTGCATATGCTAAATGGAAGCAAGCTATGATTGAAGAAATGAAGACCTAGAGCCCGTTTGGATGGGCTTGTTGTTAGTGACTTTTAATCCAAAAGCCATAGGTTAGAAAATCTAGCTTTTGGCTTATTTTTGTCATTTTAGCTTAAAAATAAGTGCTTAAAAGCACTTTTTTACTTTATCCAAACACTACGAAATGGATTAAAAGCTATTTTGGCTTAAAAGCACTTAAAATAAGCCAATCCAAATGGGCTCCTAGTCAAAAAATGAGACTTGGGAATTTGTCACTTCACCACCAAATTTGAAGTTGGTTGCTGCAAATGGGTCTTCACTATGAAGCACAAAGTTGATGGCTCGATTGAAAGATTCAAAGTAAGATTTGTGGCTAAGGGATTCACTTAGACCTATGGAGTTGATTACCAAGAGACATCTATCCCTGTTCCTAAGATGAACACTATTAGAATTCTATTGTCTCATGCAGCTAATCTTGATTGGGACTTGCAACAGTTTGATGTGAAGAATGAATTTCTTCATGGAGACTTAGAAGAAGAGGTTCGTATGGAGATTCCTCCTGGATTTGATACTGCACAAAGTCAAGGAAAGGTATGTAGATTGAAGAAAGCCTTGTACAGACTGAAGTAATCCCCCAGAGCTTGGTTTTGACAGATTCTGCAAAGCCATAATGTCCTTCGGTTACCAACAAAGCAATGTTGATCACACCCTCTTCATAAGGCATCAAATGGGTAAACTCACTCTTCTCATAGTTTATGTTGATGACATAGTAATGATAGGAGAGGACAAAGAGGAGATGGCCCGATTTAAGAAGTAGTTGACACATGAATTTGAGATTAAGGATCTAGGAAAATTGCAGTACTTCTTGGGAATTGAGGTTGCATGATCTAAAAGAGGAATCTTTATTTCTTAAAGGAAGTATATCCTAGATCTCTTGAAAGAAACTAGTATGACAGGTTGCAGACCCGCAGAATCGCCCATTGAATGCAATCACGAGTTACGAAGCAGAGTTGGAGACTCGGTTGATAAGGAGAGATATCAGAGGTTGGTTGGAAGACCTATTTATCTCTTCCACACTAGACCAGACATAGCCTATTCCATTAGCCTGGTAAGTTAGTTCATGCATGATCCTCGAGATCCTCATATGCAAGCCATCTTTCACATTTTGCGTTATCTGAAATCTGGTCCAGGCAAAGGTATACTTTTCTCCAAACATGATCACCTTCAAATAGAAGCTTTTACACATGCAGATTGGGCTGGATTTCTAGATAACAAAAGATATACATTCGGTTACTGTACGCTTGTAGGAGGAAACTTGGTTACATGGAGAAGCATGAAGCAAAGTGTAGTTGCTAGATCAAGTGCGGAGGCAAAATATAGAGCTATGGCCTAGGGTGTTTTCGAACTGCTTTGTCTACAAAAGCTACTAGAGGAATTGAGACTTTATGAAAAAGGAAAAATTTCCTTGTACTGTGACAATAAGGCTGCCATCAATATAGCTCATAATCTAGTCTAGCATGACCGAACAAAGCATGTGAAAATTAATCGATGCTTCATCAAAGAAAAAATTACAACAAGTGTCTTGAGTTTGTTTCATGTGCCATCGGAAAAACAACTAGCTGATGTGTTTACCAAAGGGCTCAAAAAGCGAACATTCCATACAATAAGTTGCAAGTTGGGCATGTGCGACATCTTTGGACGAACTTGAGAGGGAGTGTTGTTTAGCATGATTTTAAGAGATTTGATTATATTTAGGAGATTGTTGATTAGCATGATTTTAGGAGATATGATTTTACTTGATTTGATTTGATAGCTGGATTTATTTTATAGATTTATTTTATTTCCTTAATTAGCATTAGGAGCTCTTTATAAATTCCCTTGCTCATGGGATGTAAACATACATAGAAATACAAGAAGCCTTTTCTTCTTCTCAAAATCTACACTTTGAACTTTGAACGTTAGATGGGCTGGTTGTTACCGTTCCGAGATATCGGAGCTCACTTTGAATGTTAGACGGGCTCGTTGTTACCGATGTTATATCCCATATTTTCGTACGTAAAAGTACGTCGTAAGTCAATTGATGTAAGCTCAGAAATGAGATCATCTTTGAAAGTATATAAAGTAAGTTAATCATGTTACCTTGGAGGTTACAAATATTTAAGATCATGAACAACAAGTACTAAGAGGGTTGGAAAGTTTAGAAGTTAAACGAATTGAGGAAAATAATTTTTGTCGAAAGTCGACAAGTTGGGAATGTTATAACCCGTACTTTTTGGGTGGGACAAGGGTGCTTAACATGAAAAGAAGGTTATGTTATGAGTTAGTTTAGTCGCATGATATTCTTGTGTTATGTTTTGATGTCAAGCGAGTTGTAGAAAAAAAGTCGATGAAAGTCGTCACAAGTTACATTCATAAGTTTTACTGAAATTTGAGTCTAAGGTCACTGAGCTTTTCTCCCAATATAATCGTACTTACGGGGTGATCAACCATCAAATTGAAGATCTACTAGTCTAGTGTCCAATGCATTAAACTGTCTGTCGATATTACATAAGAGTAGAGAGATATTCACATTTTTGTGAGCCTACACAGGCAGCCCCCATGGGGCCCACTTAGGTGGCGGACGACCCTTGAACATTTTAAAGTGGTTGAGAAGGCTCATTTTTGGTCATTTTCGACCAAGGAAAGTTACCAAACTCTCTAAACACCTCTCTAAAAGTTTCTCAAGGTTCCAAGTTGACTCCAAGGTGGTTTTACCTAAACCTAACCTCAAAAGTTAGCCTAAGTGAAGAAAAAAGTCTCTATGGTGTTGTGCTGTCATTAGGGGTTCTTAGAAGCTAAGGGAAGCTTTGGTTCGAGTTTGTTCTGATTCAGGTAGGTATAACACCATATTTCTGTAACGACCCGACCGGTCATTTTGAGAATTAGCATTCCGTTTGGTGGCTTAAGGTCTTTAGTAGCTTTGTGTTGTGTAATTATGACTAGTGTGTGTGGCCGGATTTGATTTTTGGATGATTTGAGGTTGATTTGGAAGACTGGTTCTTGTTTTAGAAGCTTAGGTGGCAAGAGTTGACTGGAGTTTGACTTTTATGTAAACGATTTTGGAATGGTATTTGATAATTCCAATAGGTTCGTGTTGTGATTTTGGACTTAGGAATTTGCCTGATTAGGATTTGGAGGTCCGTAGGTTCATTTGTTGTATTTTGGCAAAAGTTGGAAAGTTGAAGGTTTGGAGGATTGAGAGGTTTTGTCCGGGAGTTGAGTTTATTGATATCAGGTTTGATTTGATATGATTCAGTGTGAGTTGTAGAGGTTTAAAGTTCATAGTTCACTAAGTTTGAATTGAGGTGCAATTTGTGTTTTTGATGTTATGTTTCAGGATATACAAAGTATCTTGCTTAACGTTGTGTGGGGGAACTATCCTGTATGAATTGGGTTGTTTGCACAATTTGAACTACGTGAAAGATGTATACACAAGCTGATGAGTGTGTACACGACTTATATGTGAAAATTTGACCGTTTTAGACTCTTAGGTTTCTTATGCACATTAAAATGAAGTTTCCTTATCATGTTATATCCTCCGTTGCTAAATTTACCCTTATGCCTTATTTGAAGTTGATTGGTTCATGTTCTACCCTTTGTTGCAAAATATACTCTTATATGCTTTAATTGGAGTATTGCCTCTTTTATTACATGTTATCTCTTTCATTGTGATTTATCCTTACTTGAAATCATTGTTACATGTTTCCTCTCTTATTGTTGTTATTCTTATTAGAAATCATTGTTACATGTTATCTAATCCTATTGTTAAGTTATTCTTATTTGATATCGTTGTTACACATTATCTCTCTTATTGTTGAGTTATTCTTATTTGAAATCACTGTTACATGTTATCTCTCATATTGTTGAGTTATTCTTATTTGATATCGTTGTTACACATTATCTCTCTTATTGTTGAATTATTCTCATTTGAAATCATTGTTACATGTTATCTTCCCTATTGTTGAGTTATTCTTATTTGATATCGTTGATACACATCATCTCTCCTATTGTTGAGTCATTCTTATTTGAAGCCATTATTACTTGTTACGTCTTTCATTGTGAGCTCGTTCTTCCGTTTCATTGTGCTTTTGTAATTCTTTTGTTGATTTATTTGTCTTACTCCCGGGTTATTGTCGTTGTTATTATACTCAGTGTTGTTGAGTTGAGGGCTATGTGTGGTTGTGGTATTGAAATTATTTTTAAGGAAATGTGGTGGTATATGGAAACATTAGGTGTGAGTTGCTATAATGTTTTATGTTTATTTCACACATGGTATTGTTGAGAGGATTGTTGGGGTATTCGCACGTGAGTTGTCCGTGCTATTGTTATTGTTTTATATTTGCACATGCATCGCGACAAGCGGGCTATATATGTGGGTTTGCGCATGTGGCGAGATAAGGTGGAAATATTATTATGTGCATATGGCGAGACCAGGCGGGCATTTTCTTTATTGTTGCGCACACGGCGAGACAAGGAGGGGATTGTCGGGGATGACTTGTGATGATCTGTGATGGACTGGGGGCATTATTATTGATGATATTTGTGTAGTAGTGTGCCTACCTTGTGTGAGTCTTGCATGTTACGACTTTGTTGTGTTGTTTCCTATGTGCCATTTGTTGTCTCTGATCTTACTTGTTGACTCGAGCTGTGATAGAACACTTGCACAAGCATACACCGTAATTAGTCACTCATATCAGTCTAAGAAGATGAATCCTGTTGTTTATAGATGATTTAAATGCAATCTTGTATACCTTCCTTCTATGCATGAGTTGCACTATTGGCACGTGAGTTATCCGTGCGGATATGAGATATTGCCACTATTGGCATGTGCGTTGTCTGTGCGGTTATGAGGTATTATTACTGCTAGCACGTGAATTGTCCGTGCGGATATGAGATATTGTCAGTCTCTTAGCACGTGAATTGTCCATGCAGCTACGAGGTTTTAATGGTATAGGCATGTGAGTTATCTGTGCAACCCGTGAGTTGTCCGTGCGGATGTGATTTGTAATATGGACACAAGATGCCAAGCGATTAGGGTTCGGGATTTAGGACCCGTGATCGTGATTATGAGGTGTGGTACCTCGGGTAAATTCTTGTATAAACCTTGTGTGAGAGCGGTTGTTCTATTGAGTTGTTACATGTTTTCCCTTACTTCGTTTCACCGGATATTAACTGTATTCTGCTTACTTTACAACATTATTACCTATTGTTCCTGGTTGCTAATTGTTGCTTCTGGTTTTCTATCGCAAGTATTGTTTTGTTATTCATACCATGCTTAGCTTTATATTGATATTGTTAGTTTCATATTCGTATTTGTACAGGTTATTTTGTCTAGTAAGTGGCTTGACTGTTCCTCGTCACTACTCCACCGAGGTTAGTCTTGATACTTACTGGGTACCACTGTGGTGAACACATGCTACACTTTCTGCACATTTTTGTGCCGAACCAGGTACTTCGGAGCACGCTGGTCATTAGTTAGCCGATTGTGAGTTGCGGCAGAGACTTCAAGTATACTTGCCGTCACATTCCTAGGCCTCAGAGTCACCTTCTAAAATTTTACTTTGTACTACCAGTAGAGCCTATGACTTGTACTACCAGTTTTGGGATATTGTACATCTATTAATGGTTATTGGCTTTGTATAGAAATTTATGGTTCATGTTAAATGGTTGATTCGTATAAATCTGTTAAATAACCCTCTATGTGTTAGGCTTAACTAGTCCTAGGGACTAGGTGCCATCATGACTCATGCGGAGGGATTTTGGGTCGTGACAATTTATTGTGCTTAAGCTTTTCTATGTGTTGGTTAAGTTATTTGGATGAAGAACTACAAGATAGCTCTTGAAGTAGTATACGAAGTTGTTATCTCTTATTAGACTATTTTGGAGTTGTATATATGACTTCATATGGCTTGAAATCATGGGGAATAGCTTGGTTATAATGTTTTTATTGTTTTTGTTCTTGTTAATATGTTGAGTATGTTGATAATGTTGTAATTAGGAGAAGAAGTGACCACACAATAACTAGAAGTTGTTCATGTTATTGTTTTATCTTGTTGGGCTGTTTGATGTTACTTTATGATGGAGATAAGGCTGGAATATCATGTCAATATATATGTTTGTTTATATTTTGGACTTGTTGGTCGTGATGTAAATATGGGGGAGATGAGAAAAAGAGTTGGGGTTTGGTTCCAATCAAAGCTTGCCGCTCGTCGTGTTAAATAGTAGTTTCGTTGGTGACGTTTGTGCACTTATTGTTGTGTAGATTGATTTGTGTTGTTGGGTCTATTATTGTGCTGAAAGAATGTAGTTGAAGGTCGTATATGTTCTTGTTGTTTTTATGGACTTGGGGAAAAAAGGAAAATATGGGAGATGCTTCCCGTTTTAATATAAAACAAGCTCGTCGTTCGTTGTATAGTAGTACATTTTTCGTAGCTTAACGATAGAAATTTTATCGTTGTTGTAGACCAAAGTGCGACAAGACGAGTTCAACATCGTTATTGGATAGATTTTGATTAGGTATGTTAAGGCTAAACCTTTCCTTCATTTTGGCATGATCCCGTAAATACATGCGTTTGATAACGAGATATAAAGAGAAGTTCGTATTCCTGAATTTATGTACATTATCCTAGTCTCATAAGTTACAGTATTCTCCCTTATTGGGACTTTATATTCAATTACGTATTGTCTTCTTTCAGTCAAGAGAGAAGAGGGTCTATATATGTATATAGTATTAAAGTATTTTCACCACCACAAAGTTATAATCGATGGGCAGACCCTTATTGGGAAACCACTGATCAGTTGGTAAGTTATATATCAAGCCTACTGTGGCCTAGCGCCTATGAGCGAGCCCAGAATGGCCGAGTTACCAAGCCTAGTACGGCCGAGCTCCTATGAGCGAGCTTACTACGGGCGAGCAGTTACACATACCGAGCCTTATAGGGTCAGACACCTATTTTACCTACTATATTGAGAGATTTGAGTCAGTATTAGCAGGCAAGAATATCTTCATATCATATTTGACTTCCAATTACTTTTAGTTATTATATTATCAGTAAAGTTTCAACTTTTAATTATTCCATTACCTTACATACTCGGTACATTATTTTGTATTGACGTCCCTTTTGTCGGGGAAGCTGCATTTCATGCCTGCAGATCCTGATAGATAGCCGGATAGACCTTCCCAGTAGACAACCAAATATCAACTTGATTGGTAAGCTCCACTCCCTCGAATTTACCGGGTTTAGACTTTGGAATTCATTTTGTATATACAGGTTTGATAGTAGGTCGAGGCCCTGTGCCCATCGTGAAGCAGTTTTGTTATCTCTGGAAGCTTGTAGACGAATCATGTATATTTTGTATGTTAGTATTGTGGCCTTGCCAACATTATGTGTGTGTTTAGTTTTGTATTACGAGTTGTAGACATTCATGGCAGCCTTGTCAGCATGCACAGTTATGTGTATGAGATTTTTGGTATGGCTACCCCTCAAATGAGATATACATTATTTTCAGATGATTCAGAATATGGACTCGTCGGTCTTAATAGGTATTGTCAGCTTGCAGTTAGGCCTTGTCAACCTAAATTGAGGGCTAACCCTCTAGAGTTCTTAGTTACAGAGTGGTGCGCTTGGGACGAGTATGGCACCGGGTGCCGACCACGCCTCCCCATGTTTGGGGCGTGACAAACTTGGTATAAGATAGGTCTGCCCTAGGGAGTCTAAAAGCCGTGTCTAGTTGAGTATTTTTTACAGATGTATTGCGCACCATTATATAAACATAAAGCTACAAGTCATTTAGGAGTTTGTTACCCTTCTTTCAAAATCCAAATCGTGCTATAGAGCTGAGTCATAAGAGTTTGAGTCAGGACTTATGTTTGCTAATAATACAAAGATGCTAGCAACTAGAAAGATTACAGCTAGCCAGATGGCTAATACAACAATAGGTAAGGGGGCTAATAGAGAGAGAGTTCTTGACGACGTGGCCCTGTTTGAGGCCCTATCAGATCGTGCATACCATATGTGCAAATTTCCAGCTTAAGACCCTAAGATGGGAATATCTAGCGCACCCCGTGAATAGCATGTCATGGGAGTATTAGAAGGTAAAAGTATAAGTTTTAACAGGTAACAGAAGCAAGGTGAAGAAGGGTACGAGGTACCCAATTAGTGAAGATTATCAGTATTTAAAATTTAGGAAGAGAAGTATAAGCATTCTGAGTTACCTTCAATAGTAATATAGGTATTTAGAATTGGCCACACCTATCTCAGCTATGCCCTGTGGGAGCTAACAGAAACAGTTTAAGAGAAAATGGGATATCAGGATCTTGCTGGGGATTAGAGTAACCCAAAATGGTGGATGGATTGTTAGCGTTAGCTGACATTTTTGAAAGATATTGGAAACATGATAATAGTTCTCTTTGTGAGACACCCAGGTTGTGCACTCTAGAATAGTAAAGTCCGATATGAATACTAGAATGTTCAGAAATTTCAGAAGATAGGCACTGGACTCCATGAAGGGATAAATATTTACCTTAGTATGACTCCCTCCCCTAGTAAAAAGATAATGTTAGGCGACCGATGAGCCAATGAGATGGAGCAAGGGTCGGTAAAAGCAAAAGAATATTTTATTGAAGTTTGTAGAATAAAGGGATCGACAGAAATATTAGCAGTAGAATAAGAAGAGAGTAAATTAAGCATTATGAGTAAAATATGATAAATGGGTGATAACGACAACAAAAATATGATAGGATGGCAGAGTCTATAGTCAAGTGAAGGAAAAGACAAGAGGAGGCACACTTTGAGACAATAAAATATTATAAGCCATGAAGTCATATCCTCATTTTGAGAAATAAGTTGGTGACTCCAACGTGATTACCAGAAGGCTAAGTTAGACCTCCCGGAGTAATAAAAATCAGTATGGGCTAGTAAACAAGATAAATCAAACAAGAATTAGCGATTGGAGGATTTGAAAGTTCCTATAGGCTTTTAAGATGATTTCAGACTTGGGTATATATTCAGGTTTAGTATCGACTGGTCCGGGAGTGATTCATCACTTATTATTGGAGGTTTGTATTTGGAAGGTTTTGAATTAACTAAGTTTTACTTAGAGTGGACTTTGACATTATCAGACTCCGGGCGGTGTTCGACGACCTTGGATAGGTTCATTTAGTTGGTTGGAACTTGTGTGTGAAGTTTGGTCATAATCTAGAATGTCTAAGTATGATTTGGACGCTCTCGGCAAAGTTGAAGGTTTGAAAGTTAAGGAAAATGATTTTGATCATCGACTCTTGGTTTTGATGTTATTTGTAGCGTTGCGAGCCTTTGGATAAGTTTAGATAAGGTATGGGTACCGATTGGTGATTGGACAGGGTCTTGGGGTCTCGAGTGTGTTTCGGGATGGTTTCAGAACAATTCCCTTTGTTTAGTGGCTGCCAGTTTCTGGTATCAGGGGCATGCATCGCTATCGGGGATGAGGTACCGCGATCGCGAATAGGTTAGTGGACCTGGTAAAGACTTTGTTCTTCGCGATCGTAGAAAGGGACTCATGATCGCAGTTGGAGGTTAGGTTGTTCTACGCATTCACGTAGGAGGAGTCACGAATGTGAGGTGTTAATGGGGCTAGCTTGGTTCACATAGTTGATCTACATGATCGTGTAAGCAATGTCACGATAGCGGAAGACGAATTGATGAGGCTGGAAGATTGGCCTTTTCATTCACGGAGCTGGGCTCGCGTTCGCGTAGGCTTGGCAGGAAGATGTTCGCTATCGCGGGCTTGATACTCGCTTTCACAGATAATGTTTTCTGGCGAGGCTGTTTTGGCCTTCGCGAGTGTGGTGCTATTTCCGCGATCGCGTAGAAGGATGCCTGGGCAATGTTAAAGAATGCAAATCGGGATTTGGCTCATTCTTATGTCATTTTTCTTATTGGAGCCGATTTTGGTGCGATTTTGAAGGGGCTTTTTCACCATCCATCACAAGGTAAGTGATTCCTTTGTGAGCTAAGTAGATGGATTATATGTGGATTTGAACATGAAAAATTGTATAAATTGTGGGATTTTGGAAGAACACCCAGAAATTATATTTTTGAGTTTTGACCAAGAAATTGGACATGGAATTGAGAATAAATTATATATTTGAGTTCGTAGCATTATGGGTAGCATTTATCTTCGAGAAGTTTTCGGAATCTGGACGCATGAGCCTGGGGTTGACTTTGTTGACTTTTTGTGCAGAGTTTGGAATTTGTTTTTAATTGTTAAATTACGAGTCTTTAAGTATATTATGATTGGTTTGCATAGTTTTTACTAGTTTCAGATTGTTTGGCATTGGTTTGAGGTGTTAGAGAGGCGTTGGAGCCAGTTATTAAATTTTGGAGCGATGTAAGTCTCTTGTCTAACCTTGTAAGATGGAATTTACCCACGTAGGTGCTATATGTTTGCATGCTACATGTTATGGGAGCTACGCACGTACGACGTGATGAGTGTCCATGCGTATGCTAGATTCTTATCCACGTTGTGTGGGGGAACTATCCTGTATGAATTGGGTTGTTCGCACAATTTAAACTACATGAAAGACGTGTACACGAGGTGCCGAGTGTGTACACGGCTTATATGTGGAAGTTTGACCATTTTAGACTCTTAGATTTCTTATGCACATTAAAATGAAGTTTCCTTGTCATGTTATATCCTCCGTTGCTAAATTTACCCTTACATGCCTTATTTGAAGTTAATTGGTTCATGTTCTACCCTTTGTTGCCAAATATACTCTTATATGCTTTAATTGGAGTTTTTTCCTCTTTTATTACATGTTATCTCTTCCATTGTGATTTATCCTTACTTGAAATCGTTGTTACATGTCTCCTCTCTCATTGTTGAGTTATTCTTATTTGAAATCATTGTTACATGTTATCTATCCTATTGTTGAGTTATTCTTATTTGATATCGTTGTTACACATTATCTCTCTTATTGTTGAATTATTCTTATTTGAAATCATTCTTGCATGTTATCTCCCCTATTGTTGAGTTATTCTTATTTGATATCGTTGATATACATTATCTCTCCTATTGTTGAGTTATTCTTATTTGAAGCCATTATTACTTGTTACGTCTTTCATTGTGAGCTCGTTCTTCCGTTTCATTGTGCTTTTGTAATTCTTTTGTTGATTTATTTGTCTTACTCCCGGGTTATTGTCGTTGTTATTATACTCAGTGTTGTTGAGTTGAGGGCTATGTGTGGTTGTGGTATTGAAATTATTTTTAAGGAAATGTGGTGGTATATGGAAACATTAGGTGTGAGTTGCTATAATGTTTTATGTTTATTTCACACATGGTATTGTTGAGAGGATTGTTGGGGTATTCGCACGTGAGTTGTCCGTGCTATTGTTATNCATATCGTACTCCCGGGTTATTGTTGTTATTATTGTACTCAGTGTTGTTGAGCTGAGGGCTATGTGTGGTTGTGGTATTGAAATTATTTTAAGGTGATGTGGTGGAATATGGGCACATGTGGTGCGAGTTGTTATATTGTTTTATGTTTATTGCACACGTGGTATTGTTGAGAGGATTGTTGGGGTTGTTCGCACGTTAGTTGTTCGTGCTATTATTAATGTTTTATATTTGCACATGTGGCATGACAAGCGGGCTATATATGTGGGTTTGCGCATGTGGCGAGCCAAGGTGGGAATATTATTATGCGTGTGTGGCGAGACCAGGCATATATGTACTTTATTATTGAGTACGCGGTGAGACAGGGGGGGGAGGGGGATTGTCGGGGATGACTTGTGATGATCTGTGATGGCCTGGAGGCATTGTTATTGATGATATTTGTGTAGAAGTGTGCCTACCTTGTGTGAGTCATGCATGTTACAGTTTTGTTGTGTTGTTTCCTATGTGCCATTCGTTGTCTCTAATCTTACTTGTTGACTCGAGCTGTGCTAGAACACTTGCACAAGCATACACCGTAATTAGTCACTCATATCAGTCTAAGAATATGAACCTTGATGTTTATAGATGATTTACATACATTCTTGTATACCTGCCTTCTGTGCGTGAGTTGTACTATTGGCACGTGAGTTGTCCGTGCGGATATGAGATATTGCAACTATTGGCACGTGAGTTGTCCGTGCGGTTATGGGGTATTGTTACTGCTAGCACGTGAATTGTCTGTGCGGATATGAGATATTGTCAATCTCTTAGCACGTGAGTTGTCCATGTAGACATGAGGTATTAATGGTATAGGCACGTGAGATGTCCGTGCAACCCGTGAGTTGTCCGTGCGGATGTGATTTGTAATGTGGGCACAAGATGCCAAGCGATTAGGGTTCATGATTTGGGACCCGTGATCGTGATTATGAGGTGTGGTACCTCGGGGAAATTCTTGTATAAACCTTGTGTGAGAGTGGTTGTTCTATTGAGTTGTTACTTGTTTTCCCTTACTTGGTTTCACCGGATATTACCTGTATTCTGCTTACTTTACAACATTATTACCTATTGTTCCTGGTTACTAATTTTTGCTTCTAGTTTTCTATCGCAAGTATTGTTTTGTTATTCATACCATGCTTAGCTTTATATTGATATTTTTAGTTTCATATTCGTATTTGTACAGGTTATTATGTCTAGTAGGTGTCTTGACTGTTCCTCATTACTACTCCACCGAGGTTAGTCTTGATACTTATTAGGTACCGCTGTGGTGTACACATGCTACGCTTTCTACACAATTTTGTGCAGATCCAGGTACTTCAGAGCGTGCTGGTCATTAGTTAGCCGATTGTGAGTTGCGGCGGAGACTTCAAGGTATACCTGCCGTCGCGTTCGCAAGCCTCGGAGTCACCTTCTAAAATTTTACTTTATACTGTTTAGTTCTATTCCAGAGCAGTTATAGCTAGAGATTTTCTAGCGAACTCAGTAGAGCTTATGACTTGTACTACCAGTTTTGGGATATTGTACATCTATTGATGGTTGTTGTCTTTGTATAGAAATTTTCGTTTTATGTTAAATTGTTGTTTTGTATAAATCTGTTAAATAACTCTCTATGTGTTAGGCGTACCTAGTCCAAGGGACTAGGTTCCATCACGACTCTTGAGGAGGGATTTTGGGTTATGACAAGTTGGTATCAGAGCTCTAGGTTCATAGGTGATACGAGTCATAAACAGGTTTAGTACAGTCTTGTGGATCAGTACGATGATGTGTGTACTTATCTTCAAGAGGTTACATAACTATTAGGAAAACTTCACTTCTTTCATTCCTATCGTGCGAGTTTATTAATTTCGGAGTTTGAGCTTTTGTCATTCTATTCTATCATAGATGGTGAGAACACGAGGTGCAGTTATTAATGACGTTTCCCCTAGAGCCGATGTTTCTAGGGGCCGAGGCAGAGGCCGAGGCTGAGGATAAGAACGTGCTACAGCTAGAACACCTACCAGAGCAGCAACTGAGGAGCCACCAGTAGCTCCGATTGGGGGAGAGGCACCGTAAGCGCCTGTTGCTACCTCGAGACTTCAGGAGACTTTAGCGCAGTTCCTGAGCATGTTTGGTACATTGGCTCAGGCAAGATTGATTCTGGTTGCACCAGCTACTTCACAGACTGGGGAGGAGCTCAGACTCCCGCCGCCTGTACCCCGGAGCAGCGGGTCCACATTGGTTAGGTTTTGGGTGTCACGCTAGCACAACCTGTTATCCCGTTTCAACTAGAGGTCATGCTAGGGGCATCTGAAAAGGAGTAGCTTAGACTTGAGATATTTAAGAAGTATCGTCTTCGTACATTCAGTGGCTTAGCTTCAGAGGATGCACATAGTTTTCTAAAGAAGTGTCATCTTATTCTCCATACCATGGGTATTTTGGAGACGAGCGGGGTTGCTTTTACTACTTTCCAGCTGTCGGGAGTAGCATATCAGTGGTGGCGGGCTTTTGAGGAGGGTAGCCCAGCCGATGCAACTTCACTTTTATGGGCTCAGTTTTCAGAGATGTTCTTGAGAGAGTTTGTTCCCCAGACCCTTCGAGATGCATGGTGCACGGAGTTCGAGCAGTGGCACCACGATACTATGTGAGTGTATGAGTATGCTGTTAGATTTAGTAATTTATCCAGGCACTTGATTTGGTTTCTATAGTTAGAGAGCGAGTCCACAGGTTCATTAAGGGGCTCAGTTATGGTATCCGATTCAGCAGGGCTCGGGAGTTGGAGATGGATGTTCTGTTTCAGCAGGTTGTAGAGATCGCTCGCAGATTAGAGGGTATGTAGGGTCAGGGGAGAGAGGGCATAGAGGCTAAGAGGCCTCGTGGACCGAAATGATCTATTGATCCCTATTTTGGAGGTAGGGTACGTCATGGTAGATGTTTTATGGGTCATCTAGTTTAGTTTGCACTTCAGGCTTCACGCACTATTTCAGATATCCATGGGTCGCAGAGTTCCTATACCAGATAGCTTCCACAACCACGTTAGCGGAGAGGTTGCTTTGAGTGTGGAGATACCAGCCACATAGTGAGAGATTGTCCTAGACTCCAAACAGATATGTCACATAGGGGTATTCAGGCTATGAGTTCTACTCTAGATACTGCTATACCTTCACCGCCAGCTAGGGGTGGAGGTCAGGCGGGTAGAGGTCGTCCTAGAGGGGGAGGGCTGGGCCCATTGTTATGCTTTTCCTTGTTGAGCGGAGGCTGATGTACCAGATGATGTCATTACATGTATGATTTCGATTGATTACAGAGATACATTTGTGTTATTTCAATCTGATCTCATTGATTGGTAAGATTCATCCTACCTTGCTTCAGATATGGTTGTGTTTTGTGATTCTTGTACTATGTTCATGTGTTCATGCCAGTTGGGGAATTCTATTGTGATAGCCCGTGTCCATCGTCCTTATTTGGTTGCTATTGAGGGCCATGAGGCTTAGGTGGAGCTTCTGTTAGTTAAATACGGTAGGATTTGATGTGATCTCTGGATGGTTTGGCCAAACTTGTGGTTTGGGTACTCTACAGGTATGGGAAGCTATTACATGTTGTGATTTTGGTTCTACGAGGTTGAGTAAGTAGAATGGTTTAGTTTCTGAGATGTTTACCTTACTCGTGATTCCGAGTGGAGGATGGGGACCTGGTGTTCCTTGTGAATGGGTGTGTGAGTGATGGGCTATGCGCTGCGGTGAGGTCATATCAAGGTAAGATTTGTTGTGGTTGTATGGTATCAGTGGGGAGTTATTCCTGTTTGGCTTGTTTGACGATTCTCTCATGTGTTCCTATTTTCATATTCAGTCATATTCGAGTTGTGCTTGTTGGGTTTGGATTGCGATATATGTGCCCATGTAGAGTTCGATGTGGCTCATTGATCGGGTGAGTAGTTATGAGTTTCGTATGTTTCTTCCATCATTATCGGTTTTGTAAAGGTTTGGAACAAGGTTCTAGTCGATATGAGACTATTTGACTGTACCGAACTTGGTAATGGGAAGCTATTGTGGTCAGAGTTATTTCTATAGGCATATGAGTGATTTGTTATGTCGTGTGGTTATATCATGTGTATGTATGCATGAGCTGTCGCAGCTAGTTGAGGATTTTACATAGTGGTTGTGTGACGATATGGCTCTTAGTAGATGTGAAAATTTGATTCTAAGGCTTATCGGCATGAGTAGTAGGAATAATCTTCAGTTGAGATGATGTTGTCGGGCCTATGTGTATTGGTATGACGTAGGACCACCCGTGGTTACGTGTATGGTGAGTTTTTACCGTTATTCGATGGCTTGGAAAAGACTCTTGGCATGTTCGAGGACGAACATTTGTTTAAGAAGGGGAGAATGTAATGACCCGACTGATTGTTTTGAGAATTAGCATTCCGTTCGGTGGTTAAGGTCTCGAGTAGCTTTGTATTGTGTATTATGACTTGCGTGTGTGGCTGGATTCAGTTTTAGGATGATTCAGGATTGATTTGGAAGAATGATTCTTGTTTTAGAAGCTTAAGTGGCAAGAGTTGACCAGAGTTTGACTTTTTTGTAGACGACTCCGGAATGGTGTTTTGACGATTCCAATAGCTTTGTATAGTGACTTTGGACAGGTATATGCCGGATTTGGATTTGGAGGTCCGTAGGTTGATTTATTGCATTTTGGCGAAAGTTGAAAAGTTGAAGGTTTGGAAGGTTGAGAGGTTTGACCGAGAGTTGACTTTGTTGATATCGGGTTCAGATTGCGATTCCGGGTGTTGGAATAGCTCCATTGTGTTATTTGGGACTTGCATGCAAAATTTGACCTTCCGGGTTGATTTGATAAGATTCGGCGCGAGTTATAGAAAATGAAAATTCATAGTTCATTAAGTTTGAATTGAGGTGTGATTCATGGTTTTGATGTTATGTTACGGGATTTGAGGCCTCGAGTTGGTTCATGTCATGTTTTGGTACTTGTTGGTATGATTTGATGGGATCCTGAGGGTCTTGGGTGTGTTTTGGATCGTTGGTTGAGAGACTAGTTAATTTAAGAAATTTAGAGTTTAACCATGGTCAATATCGGGTCAAGACGACCTTTTTTCAGTGTTTTGAGTACGAGAGCAGGTCCGTAGCGTGTTTTATGATTGAAATGCATATATGGTTTGTGTTTGGGAGGTTACAGATGAGTTTCAGGGTTGTTTCAGATCATTTCGGTGAAGTTTGGGATTGTTGGTACTAGTACTTCGCAATTGCGAATTTTTTGTTGCAATTGTGAACTATTGCATTTGCGAACCTTTGGTCTCAATTGCGAACCTTGGTCGCAATTGCGAACATTCGCAATTGCGGACTTTTGGCCGCAAATGCGAATATCCGCAATTACGAACTTTTGGTCGCAAATGCGACATCTGCAGCTCGATTAAGAGTTGGAATTTCAGGATTTTAACTCATATTTCATATTTTGAAACCTAGACTTGGTAGGAGGCGATTTGGAGAGTGAATTTTCATCTACAATCATTGGGTAAGTGATTTTGATCAATTTTCAACTATTTTACATGATTATATATGAGAATTAACATCAAAATTATGAGAATCAAAGGGGATTTTTGAGAAACTTTGTCTATATTTTGAAAAATGAAAATTTGGGATTTGAGAGTCGAATTCGACTCGGATTTTGAAACAAAACACACATATAAACTCGTGGGGTTATGGTTAGTCGGAATGTACCCTTGAGCCCGAGTTTTGACTGGGTGGGCCCGTAGTTGAGTTTGAGAAATTGTGTAAAGATCATAGCTTTATTTATTGGAACTAATTTCTCTTGCATTATTTAATGTTATTAAGTTGATTTTGGTTAGATTTGAGCTGAGCGGAGGTAAATCGTAAAGGATAAGCAATCGATTTTAGAGTATTGATTGAGGGCTTTTGAGGTAAGTATCTTGCCTAACGTTGTGTGGGGGAACTATCCTGTATGAATTGGGTTGTTTGCACAATTTGAACAACTTGAAAGACGTGTACACAAGGTGACGAGTGTGTACACGGTTTATATGTGGAAATTTGACCGTTTTAGACTCTTAGATTTCTTATGCACATTAAAATGAAGTTGCCTTATCATGTTATATCCTCCATTGCTAAGTTTACCCTTACATGCCTTATTTGAAGTTGATTGGTTCATGTTCTACCCTTTGTTGCTAAATATACTCTTATATGCTTTAATTGGAGTTGTTGCCTCTTTTATTACATGTTATCTCTTCCATTGTGATTTATCCTTACTTGATATTGTTGTTACATGTTGCCTCTATTATTGTTGAGTTATACTTATTTGAAATAATTGTTACATGTTATCTCTCCTATTGTTGAGTTATTCTTATTTGATATCGTTGTTATACATTATCTCTCTTATTGCTAAATTATTCTTATTTGAAATCATTGTTACATGTTATCTCTCTTATTGTTGAGTTATTCTTATTTGATATCATCGATACACATTATCACTCCTATTGTTGAGTTATTCTAATTTGAAGCCATTATTACTTGTTACGTCTTTCATTTTGAGCTCATTCTTCCGTTTCATTGAGCTTTTTGTAATTATTTTGTTGATTTACTTGCCGTACTCCCAGGTTATTGTTGTTGTTGTTGTTTTACTCAGTGTTGGTGAGCCAAGGGCTATGTGTGGCTCTGGTATTGAAATTATTTTAAGGAAATGTGGTGGTATATGGTCACATGTGGTGCGAGTTGTTACATTAATGATCGTGAGTTCTCCATTCAGCACGTGAGTTGTCCATGCGGATGTGGTTTGTAACGTGGGCACAAGGTGTCAAGCGATTAAGGTTCCTGATTTGAGACCCGTGATCGTGATTATGAGGTGTGGTACCTCGGAGAAATTCTTGTATAAACCTTGTGTGAGAGTGGTTGTTCTATTGAGTTGTTACATATTTTCCCTTACTTGGTTTCACCGAACTTAAACTATATTCTGCTTACTTTACAACAATATTACCTGTTTTTGCTGGTTGCTAATTATTGCTTCTAGTTTTCTATCGCAAGTATTGTTTTGTTATCCTTACCTTGCTTAGCTTTATATTGATATTGTTCTTTGATAGTTTCATATTCATACTTGTACAGGTTATTATGTGTAGGTGTCTTGACAGTTCCTCGTCCATACTCTACCGAGGTTAGTCTTTATACTTACTGGGTATCGCCGTGGTGTACATATGCTACACTTTCTGCACATTCTTGTGCAGATCCAGGTACTTCGGAGTGCGCTGGTCTTTAGTTAGCCGATTGTGAGATATAGCGGAGACTTCAAGGTATACCTGCCGTCGCGTTCATAGGCCTCGGAGTCACCTTCTAAAATTTTACTTTGTACAGTTTATTTCTATTCCAAAACAATTGTACCTAGAGATTTTCTAGCGAACTCAGTAGAACCTATGACTTTACTACCAGTTTTGGGATATTGTACATCTATTGATGGATGTTAGCTTTGTTTAGAAATTTCTGGTTCATGTTAAATGGTTGATTCGTATAAATCCATTAAATAACTCTCTATGTGTTAGGCTTACAAAGTCCTAGGTACTGGGTGCCATCATGACTCCTGAGGAGGGATTTTGGGTCGTGACAATTTATTGTGCCTAAGCTTATTTATGTGTTGGTAAAGTTATTTGGATGA
This sequence comes from Nicotiana otophora, assembly GCA_000715115.1. NCBI lineage: Eukaryota > Viridiplantae > Streptophyta > Magnoliopsida > Solanales > Solanaceae > Nicotiana > Nicotiana otophora. The sequence goes on from AWOL01S0000636.1 coordinate 113,350, forward strand.
AGAACTACAAGATAGCACTTGAAGTGGTATAAGAAGTTGTTATCTCTTATTGGACTATTTTGGAGTTGTATATATGACTTCATATGGCTTGAAATCATAGGGAATAGCTTGGTTATAATGTTTTTATTGTTTTTGTTCTTGTTAATATGTTGAGTGTGTTGATGATGTTGTAATAAGGAGAAGAAGTGACCACATAATAACTAGAAGTTGTTCATGTTATTGTTATATCTTGTTGGGCTGTTTGATGTTACTTTATATTCTGGACCTATTGATGGTGTTGTAAATATGAGGGAGATGGGAAAAAGAGTTGGGGTTTGGTTCCAATCCAAGCTTGCCGCTCGTCATGTTAAATATTAGTTTCGTTGGTGACGTTTGTGCACCTGTTGTTTTGTAGACAACCAAATATCAACTTGATTGGTAAGCTCCACTCCCCCGAAGTTACCGGGTCTAGACTTTGGAGTTCATTTTGTATATACAGGTTTGATGGTAGGTCGAGGCCCTGTGCCCATCGTGAAGTGGTTCTGTTATCTCTGGAGGCTTGTAGACGAATCGTATGTATTTTATATGTTAGTATTGTGGCCTTGCCAACTCTATGTGCGTCTTTAGTTTGGTATTGCTGGTTGTAGACGTTCATGGCAGCCTCGTCAGCATGCAAAATTATGTGTATGAGATTTTTGGTATATGTACCCCTCAAATGAGATAGACATTATTTTCAGATGATTCAGAATATGGACTCGTCGACCTTGATTGGTATTGTCAGCTTTCAGTTAGGCCTTATCGGCCTAAATTGAGGGCTACCCCTCCAGAATTCTTAATTACATAGTGGTGCACTTGGGATGAGTATGTCACCGGGTGCCGACCACGCCTCCTCACATTTGGGGCGTGACAAACTTGGTATAAGATAGGTCTGCCTTAGGGAGTCTAAAAGTCGTGTCTAGTTGAGTATTGTTTATAGATGTGTTGCGCACCACATTATATAAACATGAAGCTACAAGGCATTTAGGAGTCTGTTACCCTTCTTTCAAATCCAAATCGTACTATAGAGCCGAGTCATAAGAGTTTGAGTCAGGACTTATGTTTGCTAATGATACAGAGATGCTTGCAATTAGAAATATTACAGCTAGCCAGAAGGCTAATATAGCAACAGGTAAGGGCGCTAATAGAGATAGAGTTCTTGACGACGTGGCTCTATTTGAGACCCTATCAGATCGTGTATACCAGATGTGCAAATTTCCAGCTTAAGACCATACAATGGGAATATCTAGCGCACCCCGTGAATAGCATGTCATGGGAGTATTAGAAGGTCAAAGTATAAGTTTCAACAGGTAATAGAAGCACGGTGAAGAAGGGTACGAGGTACCCAGTTAGTGAAGTTTATCAATATTTAAAATTTAGGTAGAGAAGTATAAGCATTCTGCGTTATCTTCAATAGTAACAGAGTTATTTAGAATTGGCCACACCCATCTCAGCTATGCCCTATAGGAGCTAAAACAAATAGTTTAAGAGAAAGATGGAATATCAGGATCTTGCTAGGGATCAGGGTAACCCAAAATGGTGGATTGATTGTTAGCGTTAGCTGACATTTTTGAAGGATATTGCAAATGTGATACTAGTTCTCTTTGTGAGACACCGAGGTTGTGCACTTTAGAATAGTAAAGTCATATATGATTGTTAGAATGTTTAGAAATTTCAAAAGATAGACACTGGAATCCTTGAAAGGATAAATGTTTACCTTAGTATGACTCCCTTCCCTAGTAAAACAATAATGTTAGGCGACCGATGAACTAGTGAGATGGAGCAAGGGAAGGTAAAAGCGAAAGAATATTTTGTTGAAGTTTTTAGAATAAAGGGATAGACAAAAATATTAGCAAGAGAATAAGAAGAGAGTAAACGAAGCATTATGAGTAAAATGTGATAAATGGTTGATAACGATAATAAAAATATGATAGGATGACGGAGTCTATAGTCAAGTGAAGGAAAAGACAAAAGGAGAAAGGCCTTGAGACAATAAAATATTATAAGCCATAAAGTCATATCCTCATTTTGAGAAATAAGTTGGTGACACCAACGTGATTACCAGAAGGCTATGTTTGACCACCCGGAGTAATAGAAATTGGTATGGGCTAGTGAACAAGATAAAACAAACATGAATTAGGGACTGGAGGACTTGAAAGTTCCTATAGGTTTTTAAAATGATTTCAGACTTGGGTATATATTCAGGTTGAGTATCGGGTGGTCCGGGAGTGATTCGTCACTTATTATTGGAAGTTTGCATTTTGAACGTTTTGAATTAACTAAGTTTGTCTTAGAGTGGACTTTGACATTATCAGACTCCGGGCAGTGTTCGAAGACCTTGGATAGGTTCATTTAGTTGGTTGGAACTTGTGTGTGAAGTTTAGTCATAATCTAGAATGTCTAAATATGATTCGGGCGCTCTCGGCAAATTTGAAGGTTTGAAAGTTAAGGAAAACGATTTTGATCATCGACTCTTGGTTTTGTTGTTATTTTTAGCGTTGCGAGCCTTTGGATAAGTTTAGATAAGGTATGGGTACCGATTGGTGGTTGGACGGGGTCCTGGGGTCTCGAGTGTGTTTCGGGATGGTTTCAGAACAATTCCCTTTGTTTAGTGGCTGCCAGTTTCTGGTATCAGGGGCATGCATCACGATCGCGGATGAGGTACCGCGATCGCGAATAGGTGAGTGGAGCTAGTAAAGACTTTGTTCTTCGCGATCGCAAAAAGGGAATCATGATCGCAGTTGGAGGTCAGGTTATTCTACGCATTCACATAGGAGGAGTCACGAACGCGAGGTGTTAGTGGGGCTGGCCTGGTTCATAGAGTATATCTACGTGATCGTGTAAGCAATGTCACGATAGCGGATGACCTATCGATGAGGCTGGAAGATTGGCCTTTGCATTCACAGAGCTGGGCTCGCGTTCGCGTGGCTTGGCAGGCAGATGTTCGCTATCGCGGGCTTGATACTCACTTTCACAGATAATGTTTTCTGGCGAGGCTGGTTTGGCCTTCGCGAGCGTGGTGCTATTTCTGCGATCGAGTAGAAGGATGCCTAAGCAGTGTTTAAGAATGCAAATCGGGACTCGGCTCATTTGTATCTCATTTTTCTTATTGGAGCCAATTATGGTGCGATTTTGAAGGGGTTTTTTCATCACCCATCACAAGGTAAGTGATTCCTTTGTGAGATAAGTACATGGATTATATGTGGATTTGAATATAAAAATTTGTATAAATTGTGGGATTTTGGAAGAAAACCTAGAAATGTTATTTTTGAGTTTTGACCTAGAAATTGGACATGGAATTGAGAATAAATTATATATTTGAGTTCGTAGCGTTATGGGTAGCATTTATCTTCAAGAAATTTTTGGAATCCGGACGCGTGGGCCTGGGGTTTACTTTGTTGACTTTTCTTGCGGAGTTTGGAATTTATTTTTAATTGTTAAATTACGAGTCTTTGAGTATATTTTGATTGGTTTGCACATTTTTGACTAGTTTCAGATTGTTTGGCATTGGTTTGAGGTGTTAGAGAGGCGTTGGAGCCGATTATTAGATTTTGGAGCGAGGTAAGTCTCTTGTCTAACCTTGTAAGATGGAATTTACCTCCGTAGGTGCTATATTGGTTACGTGCTACATGTTATGGGAGCTACGCATGTACGAGGTGATGAGTGTCCATGCGTATGTTAGATTCTTGATCGTGTCCGTGTGGACTTAGACTCACACCATGTCTTACCTATATTACTTGAATTATCCTTGCTTATTTAAATGCCTTAATTTACATTTTAGCATGAGACTAGACTTGCATAAAGTATCAGACTTGCTATTTTAGATACTTGACGAGCTACTTGATTAGTCGTAAAATATACTTCTTTTTACATATTTCTTCCGCGTTGTGCATAGTCATTCAAAAGTTTCTTGAATTTCATAAGTCACACGTATATTCATGAGTGGGGCTAGTTACCCATCAAAGTTTCATATTCTTAAGGGATCAGGGTGAACGACTCAACAATATTTTTATGTGATCAGGTCGTTCGCCTCGGTAGTATCATGTAACATTGTATACGGGTGAAACCGAGCCATTTGGATGCCTCGGTTCTCGATGAAGTAAATGGAGTAGAGATGTGACTGTAAGGAACCAGAGTCGGGGTAAGGAGCCCCTCGAGTTGGGGTCCGGGCAATACACCTGCCCTCGAAAGAATTGGGGCCACGTCCCCCATGTTCGATTCAAACCCCAAAACTTCGGAGAGCAATACTAGATAATCGAGCAAGACAAAAAAAGGGTCGTGATATCCATGCCCAGCCGGATATTACGGCGTGAATCTTGACAGGTATCGGCAGAAAATTAGTGATTAGTAAAATGGAAGAGTTTTGCAACTTTTGGAATTATACTTAGGGTAAAACTCCTCCACTATATAAAGCAGAGTCTAACTATTCATTAGGCATCATTGTAACACACATATCAAGGCAATATACTTTTATTTTCTATATTATTCAAAGTTCTTACTTTTGTTCATCAGTTCTTCATTATCGTGAGCCCGAGATTGAAGGCAGGCATTTCATTAAAGTTGTTACTATGTCCGGGATCACCCCCCTTAATTGGTTTGACAATTTATTACGTCCTTTACTATTTAATCTAACACAATTTATCATTTGTATTGAATTAATTCGCGTATCCTTAAAACCACTTATAAATTTAATTATTATTCATTTTTTAGGGTAAACAAATTGGCGCCCACCGTGGGGCTAAGGATAATAGTGTCAATCTGATACAAATTTCCATAACACACTCTATTTTATACTTGTTCTTTGAGCTCCACATTTCAGGTCAAATTAAAAATGTAAAATTCCCAATCTGCCCATTTGAACGTTGATGTTGAATCCGGCCACCATGGCGAGAACAACAATGTGGCGTCCAACAACGAGGTGTCCCCTGTTGACCCCTATGGAATTTCAGCCGCGGACCCAATTGATGCTAACTCACATGTGGCTATCGAAGCAAACTTTCCAATCTACCTCGAAAACAGCATTCGCGGGGGAGCCCGATCGAGAGCCCGAAGTACACATGACGGCGAAGGCAATGGGATCAACTTGCAGGTGATCTTCAAAATGTTACAGGCTCAATAAGAAGCGATAGCCCAGTTGTAGAACCGGAGCTGTGCCCCAGCATAGTTGAGTCTGAACCATCACGGGAAAACACTCGTAGAAATAAACCAGTCACAGAAAGACCGATTGAGGCTGAACCCGGGACCAACCCCGAGATAATAAAGATGTTCGAGGAAGTGACAAAATAGGTGGAATCGGGAGAAAGTAAAATCGAAGCCAACGACAAAAACCTGGAGACCTATAACTCTAGGGTCGATCAAATATCAGGAGCACCACCGATCCTGAAAGGCCTGGATTCCATGAAGTTTGACCAAAGGCCTTTCCCTCCGAGCACAGCTCCGAAGCCGATCCCGAAGAAGTTCCGTATGCCCGAAATTCCGAAGTATAATGGAACGACTGATCCAAACGAACATGTGACCTCCTACAAATGCTCCATCAAGGGGAACGACTTGGAAGATGATGAAATCGAATCCGTTCTACTGAAAAAGTTCGGAGAGACCTTGTCAAAAGGAGCTATGATATGGTATCACAATTTACCCCCTAACTTTGTTGACTCGTTCGCTATGCTTGCAGATGCCTTTGTAAAAGCGCACACCGGGGCTATCAAGGTCGACACCCGGAAGTCAGACCTTTTTAAGGTGAACCAAAGATATAACGAGATACTCAGGAAATATGTGTCGAGGTTTCAAATAGAACTAATGGATCTGCCCCCGGTTGCAGATGATAGGCATTCATCCAAGGACTCAACCCCTAAAGCTCATTGGCTTCGCAGCAGTTGAAGCAAAATTTGATAGAATATCCAGTGGTAACTTTTGCCGACGTCCATAATAGGTACCAATAAAAAATCAGGGTCAAAGACGATCAGCTCGGGGCCCCTTATGGATCCGTTTAACCTGTTCAAACTAGTGACAGATCCAAAAGAGTCGTCGATCATGAACCAAGATCGAACAGAGATCGGTATCAACCGTACAATTGGGATCGAAGGAGTAATGGATCCGGACGCAACCCTACAAGGAATGAAAGAAGAAGCGATTGAGGTCATAATAACCAAGGACTCACGAGAAAAAATGGTTTTGAAAGACCCATCGGGTCCAAGGAAGCACCAAGGTTATCAGAGTATAATTTCAACGTCGATGCTACCGGCATCATATCAGCCATCGACGAATCAAAGATACTAAGTGGCCTCGAAAGTTGCAATCTGATCTGTCCTAAAGGGACCCCAACCTAATTTATAAGTATCATGGCACTCGCGGCCACAAAACCGAAGACTACCGACAACTGCAAGAAGTCACCCGGTTATTCAATAACGGACACCTCCGAGAGTTTCTGAGTGGTCGAGTCAAAAATCACTTCAGGAATAGGGACTCCAACAATTAGATCGAGCAAGAGGAACCTTAGCACGTTATTAACATGATAATTGGAGGAGTTGACGTCCCCCAAGGGCTGATTTTAAAGAGCAATAAAGTATGTATTACAAGGGAAAACTGACTCGAGATTACGTACTGGAGGGAACCGTATCTTTCAACGATGAGGAAGCTGAAGGCATCGTACAACCACACAATGATGTAGTGGTAATATATGTACTCATAAATAAATCTCGAGTTAAGCATGTGTTAATTGATCTAGGTAGCTCGTCCAATATCATTAGATCAAAGGTCGTGGAACAGCCGGGTCTACAAGACAAAATAGTGCCCGCATTTTGAGTTTTAAACGGATTTAACATGGCATGCCAGACAACCAAAGGGGAGATAACCCTGCCGGTAAACACCGTCGGAACCGTTCAAGAAACAAAGTTCTACGTGATCGAAGGAGATATGAGATACAATGCTCTATTCGGGAGACCATGGATTCACAACATGAGGGCAGTACCCTTGACGCTACATCAAGCTTTGAAATTCCCCACACCGGGGGGAATCAAAATAGTTTACGGGGAGCAACTAGCCATAAAAGAAATGTTCGCAGTGGATGAGGTGGTCCCGATATCCGCACTCTTGACATTAATGAACCCTAGTTCGGTCACCAAGGAAGAAACAAAATAGCAATCACCGACACTAGCCCCGACCCAGCCAGAAAGGCAGGAGATAGGCGAGGATGATGATTACGGAGTCCCTAGGTCTTTCATAGCCCTTGGCGATTCCGATGCCACCAAGTCAACGGTCGAGAAGCTGGAGCAAGTCAGATTGATTGAGCACCTGCCTGATCGGAAGGTATACCAGGGCATGGGGATAACTCCCGAGCTCAGTAAAAAACTCATTAAATTCTTTATAGTTAACGTAGATTGTTTAGCTTGGTCCCATCTTGACATGACAGGGATCCTCCGGAAATAACTACCCACAAGCTGAACCTGGATCCGAAGTTTCACCCGGTTAAACAGAAGATGAGGCTTCAGTCTAAAGTCAAGTATGCATTCATCAATGACGAGGTGTCCAAACTCCTTAAAATAGGTTATATCCGGGAAGTTAATTACCCGGATTGGTTAGAAAATGTTGTGGTAGTGCCTAAATATGGAAATAAATTAAGAATGTGTGTAGACTAGAAAGACTTGAACAAGGCATGCCCTAAGGACTCTTTTCCTTTGCCTAATATCGATCGCATAATCGATGCAATGGCCGGCCACGAGATACTCAGCTTTCTCGATGCCTATTCCGGGTACAATCAGATTCGGATGGTCCCGGGCGATCAAGAAAAGACTTCTTTCATCACTAAATACGGAACATAGTGTTATAATGTAAAATGGAATTCGGACTAAAAAATGCTGGTGCCACTTACCAATGCCTAGTAAATTGGATGTTCGAAGAGAAAATAGGAAAATCAATTGAGGTTTACATTGACGATATGTTAGTTAAGTCCCTGCGAGCAGAGGACCATTTCGAACATTTGTAGGAAACCTTCAATATACCGAAGAAATACAGTATGAAACCGAACCTGAGAAATGTGCATTCGGAAATTAGCACATAATGCACAAACCCGAGCTCTCGGGACGATTGGCCAAATGGGACGTGGAAATTAGTGGATACGATATTGAATATTAACCCCGAACCGCCATCAAATGTCAAATTTTGGCAGACTTTGTGGCCGACTTCACGCCGGCCTTAATACCAAAGTCAAAAAGGAATTATTGTTAACCTCGGGGACTTTCTCGGGGATCTGGACCCTTTTTATGGATGGTGCCTCGAACGCAAAGGGGTTTGGACTCGGCATCGTGTTGAAGCCGCCCATGGGTAACGTAGTTAGGCAATCTATTAGAACTATGAAATTAACTAACAATGAGGCCGAGTATGAGGCCATGATTGCAGGCTCGAATTGGCTAAAAGCCTGAGGCCGAATTGATCAAAGCTAAATGTGATTTCCTCCTTGTAGTGAATCAAGTCAATGGGACATTCAAAGTAAAAGAGGAGCGAATGCGAAGATACTTGGATAAACTACAGGTAACTCTACATCGATTCAAGGAATGGACCCTACAACACGTGCCCCGGGATCAAAATAGCGAAGCCGATGCTCTGGCTAACTTGGGGGTCGTCGGTGGATGATGATGTATTCATCTCGGGAACGGTCGTACAACTCATAAAATTGGTAGTGGAAGAAGGCCACACCAAGATAAACTCGACAAGCTTAACCTGGGACTAGAGAAACATGTTTATAGATTACCCCAAGACTAGAAAGCTGCCATCATATCCTAAAGAATCGAGAGCCCTGCACACGAAGGCGGCCAAGTTCAGCCTGTCCGAAGATAACACCCTATTCAAAAGAACATTCGATGGCCCACTCACCATATGTCTAGGATCGGGAGACACTGAATATGTTTTGATAGAAGTTCACGAAGGTACATTCGGGAACCATTTGGGGGCCGAATCGTTGGTTCGTAGGATAATTAGAGCCGACTATTTCTGGATCGACATGGAGAAAGATGCGAAGGAGTTCATGCGAAAATGCGACGGCTGTTAGAGGCACACACCAATGATTCATCAGCTCGGGGAGCTACTACATTCGGTCTTGTCACCGTGGCCATTCATGAAATGGGGAATGGACATCGTTGGTCCCCTGCCATGGGCACCCGGTAAGGCTCAATTTATATTATTTATGACTGACTATTTTTCTAAATGGGTTGAAGCTCATGAATTTGAGAAAGTCAGAGAAAAACAAATTATTGATTTTATTTAGGACCACATAATATGTCGGTTCGGGATGCCGGCTAAGATTATATGTGACAACGGGCAGCAGTTCATCAGCAGCAAGGTAAGCAAATTTTTTGAGGACCATAAGATCAAAAGGATCTTGTCAACACCCTATCACCCTAGTGGGAATGGGCAGGCGGAGTCTAAAAACTAGACCATACTCCAAAACCTTGAGAAAGGTTGATCGATGCCAGAGCAAAATGGAAGGAAATTTTGCCTGAAGTCCTTTGGGCATACCGTACGACCTCAAAGTCTAGTACCGGGGCCACCCCATTTTCGTTCGTATACAGTGCTGAAGCACTAATACCGGTCGAGGTAGGAGAACTGAGTTTCAGGTTCCGATATGTGATCGAAGAGTCGAACGGTGAGGCCATGAGCATGAGCCTGCAACTATTGGATGAGAGGCGCGAGGCTACCCTCGTCTGGTTGGCTGCCCAGAAACAGTGGATAGAAAGGTATTACAATCGGAGAGCCAACCTCCGACACTTCTATATCGAGGACTTGGTGTTTAGAAAGGTGACACTGAATACCCGGAATACGAACGAAGGGAATCTGGGACTGAATTGCAAAGGCCCATATCGAATTATCGAGATTACCGGTAAAGGTTCGTACAAGCTCGAAGCAGGGAGCGGTGAGAAGCTACCGAACAACTGGAATGTGACCCACTTAAAACGATTTAAGGTACGACCCCATTCATTCTTTTATATATATATATATATATATATATAGCGAATTGGACTAACACTTGCAGGCAACAGCAAAAGGATGATGTAGTTGTGTTAGGCCTGAAGGCACGCATTGCACTCTTTTTCCCATGAACCGGTTTTGTCCCAAATGGGTTTTTCGTCAAGGCTTTTAACAAGGCAACAGTGGATCGTGCTAACTTAGAATCGAAGACCGGTTTTGAATCGGAGTCGATGGTCACGTCAACAATATCTGAGCCCTCTCTACGATCGACCTCGAATACTTTGGGCCATCACCCTCGGGTCATGATTTTTAGCAAGGAAGGAAACTCTGTGCTCGATCAGTCTAGGTGCGGTAGTTAGGATTCATTGTAAGGGCCAAATGGTCAAATTATCTGTGCCTGCGTAGGTCATACTGGCCGCAATACGAGCTTTTATAAAATCTTATACGTTACGCACAAAAATGGAAGAAAGTTTCTACCTTGCTAACAAATATTTTTTGCTTCTTAAAAGTATCTAGCCTAAGGGCTACTACTGCCCGAGAATTATCGAGCCCAAGGAACATCCCTATCTGAGCCCAAGGGGCTACCCCCACTAGGGGACTGCCATCCTTGATAAGTTTAGATGACTCAGGTTATTGAAACCTGGAGGCACAAGACCTATTAGGCAGTGCCCAAACCTAAAAGACTACAGCCACCCTAAAAGTGGCACGGAGACGTCTGAAGCCCGTAATCAAAACATAAGGCCTCCAAAATTTCAAACCAGCTCAAAGGTTACCCTCGGCAAAATTATAGCCTAAAAACACTTAAACAAGCATTTTGGGAAAAGCTTTCGGTCATTCGGAGTCCCCACAAGTTTCAAACAAAACTTGCATCGAGAACAAGTCTTGTTCGGACCTCCGAAAAACAACTTATTACTATGTTTTATTCCGTGCTAAGGCATTTGAAATCATTGCAATTGTAAAAATGACGCTAAAGGTAATAGACTTGAAAATTGCCAAAAGAAAAAAAACTTTATATATATATATTCCAGAATGTCTTTACAAAGACCAATGAAAACGGCCTCAACAAAATAAATGTACAAGGTGCAAAAACAAAGACAAAAATTCCTAAGGCACTTACGCCCGATCTTCACCATAACCCACATCGTTACTAGAGCCGTCGGTGCCTTCTTCATCTTCGGGTTCGTCGGATCCCTCAAAGCCTCCTTCATCCTAGGGATCAGCCAGCTTCTTGGCCTCGACCTCGAGCCTTTTTGCTTCCTCGATCTCGGTAGATAGGTCGAAACCTCGGGCATGGATCTCTTCAAGGGTCTCTCTTTGAGACAATCGCTTCAAGTACTCAATAATGGTTTTCAAACGGGCCTCGAATGCCTCGACATCGGCTTTATACTGGGCCACAATATCTTCGGCATCGGCAGAAGTTGTGCGCATCTGGGCCTTTACTACTTCACATTCACTACCGAGGGCATCCCGCTAGGCCTCCTATTTTGTCACTCGGAGTTGAACTTATACCGATTCCAACTGTGCTTGGGCGGTCTCCTTCTCTGAAGCCACTCGGTCCATTTTTCCCATCCAGACATCGGCCATGGCTTGGACCTTGTTCATTTCAGCTCGGAGTTGGTCGATCCGGTCAATCTTCTGCTGAACCTACGAGGTTTGGTCGTTAGTCTCCATGACTAAGTCCTCATTGCTAACTTTGAAAACCTTTACCTTTTCAACCAAATTCGCATGCTCCTTCTGAGCCGCATCCAGCTCGGATTGGAGATTCTTGATGACCCCTTCACGATGCTCGCTGAGAAGCTTATACGTGTCTCTTTTCTCAGCAAGCTCCTTCATCTCAGCCTTGAGCTGGTTAACCTCGGCCCGGTATCGAAGAAAGATTTCGGGATGGAGCACCGAGGCCTGCTAAAGGGTAAAAGAAAGAAGATATGAGAAATATCAAGGATTAAGTCAAAGGTTGAAAATCGTAATGATACCTTACCCGATTTAGTTCCTGATGTGCCTCGTTGAACAGGCACGGTACGTCCACCTCGTTCATTTTTGCCTGTTTTCTTTCGATCACTAGGCATCGAAGGTGGCTCGCTACTCTCACAGGAGCGGAAAGAGCCAGAGCATCCTCCGGGATAGTGATAACTATCGACCTCTTACGGCCAGGATCTACGCTCGGGTTAGGGAATTGGTTGACTAACTTCTAGCTAGAATTCAGCCCGCCGACTTCTGAAGACGACCCCTTTATCGGCACCTCCAGGCCGCCCAGCCTGGAAAACTCCTCCAAAACGGATGAGTCCACACCGTCTAAAAAGGAACAAAGGGGATCATCCGCTCCATGAGTCCCCTCGTTAGACCTCTCATTTCTCGCTCGGGCCTCCTTGAGCATGGACTCGGTATAGGAAGGTGACCCTGAAATATCTATTACACCGGGTGCCTCCTTCGGGGCGTGGCTGGAATTGTCTCAGCCCCAGTCTCCTCATCGATCCCCCGGGCCTGAGGGGGATCATCCTCATGGATCTTCTCTTCAACAGCTGCTCACTCCTTGGGGGATGTCGTCCCCTGGGCCACGAAATAATCATCTTCGTCGGGCTCATCCCTGAGCCGATAAAGCAAATCCGAGTTGGGCGCTCGAGAGCTAGAACTTTCCTTGGGCTTACGGTCCAACCTTTTATTTGGCTTCTTCTTCTCTGAGCTCGAGTAACCCGGAGCCTTCCTTTTCCTTTTTTCTCCTGCTGCAGCCCCGAGCTGCCCCAAAGCGGAAGATCAACGGACGGATCCTCGTTCCTTACTAAAGGCTTAAACTCAATGGTCTTAGGCAAACCTACAAAATAAAAAGTGAAGAAAAGAAGGTAAGTATGAAGCGAAATAGAGAGCCAGATGTTACCTATTCGAGAAAGGGTCTTACCATGAGAACGAGCCTCCCAACTACCCCTCGAGAGTTTGCCCCATGAGCGCTTAGAATAAGCCATCTGTGAACAAATGTCCTCCATCCACTCCTTGAGCCGAGGGATCGTGTTTGGACTCGAGCGACGGCTGCACCACTATAAATACCAGTAAGAAAAGAGGCGATAAAGGTAAAATAGCGTTCAAGAGGAAACTATACTTACAAGATGCGTTCCACTTCTCGGGGAACGACTTGAGTTCGGGGGTAACCAAGTCTTCGGTCTTCACTCGAATGAAATATCCCTGCCAGTCCCGGTCCTAGTCCTCATCGATGCTCGATAATTGGGCTTTATTGGCCCGGCTTGTGAGCTTTATTAGTCCCCCTCGAAAGTTTTGGGGACAGTATATGCGGAGAAGGTGATCGATGGTGAACCGATGAGACTCGGTCTTGTTCACGAAATAACAAAGGAGGATCACGATCCTCCATAGTTAAGGGTGGATTTGACCGAGGCATACTTCGTACCTCTTGCAGAAATCCAAGATAACCGGGTCCACCAGGCCCAATGTGAAGGGATAAGTGTAAACACTTAGATAACCCTCCATGTAGGTAGTGATGGCGTCCGCAGGCTCGGGGACTACTACGTCCTTACTCGCCCAGTTGTAGTCCTCTCGTAACGTGGGGAAGACGTGTTCGGTAATGGAGCATATATATCTTGATACTCCCTCACACCGGCCCTAAACCGATGAGGGCTTCTCAATCTTAATGTCATCGGCAACCGAATAACCCCGGGAACAAACATTTTCAAGGGAGACTCGGCAGTCGGTTCATTGGTACCCGCATCAGCAGCTGATCGAGGATGACCACATCGGGAGTAGTCTCATCAATTTCAGCAGTCAGTTGTAAAGAAGAAGAAGTGACTTTTTGGGGAACAGATTTGGAAGTTTTAGCCATTGTTATCTGAAAAAACACTTGAGAAATATGAAGAGAGGTTGAAAGATGAAAGGTCAAGTGCGCTTATTTGGGTAGAAAATAAGTAAAAACTTGCAACTTACTGAGATGTTTTGAAGAACAGAGGCGAAAATATTAGAGTGTGAAGAAGGGTAGTGATATCCTGAAAACTCGAAGGTAGAAGCTTGGTCAAAAGGTAAAAAATGAACGAAGGAGGAAAGCATTTATAGATATTTCGCACCGTTTCACATTCAGGGACAACCTGCTGATGGCTGACGCGTGTTTCAAGTCATAATGACACGACTGACGGGATGTTTCAGATTCTTTGTTGTTTCTGTCATGGCGTATTGAAGAAGGAATCAAAGTACATATGTCGTTCTCGTCGTTTCCATAAACTTACACTCCGAAAAATGAGGGGACTATCTGTATATGGATGAAACTAAGCCCTTTGGACACCTTGGTTTCCGATGAAGTAAACAGAGCAGAGATGTGTCTGTAAGGAACCAGAGTCGGGGCAAAGAGCTCCTCGAGTCAAGTTCCGGGCAATACACCTGCCCTCGAAAGAATTGGGGCCATGTCCCCCAGGCCTGATTAGAACCCGAAAACATCAGAGAGCATTACCATATAATCGAGCACGACATACAAAGGGCTATGTTATCCATGCCTAGCCGGATATTACGGCGTGAATCTCGGCACGTATCGGCAGAAAATCAATGATTAGTAAAATAGATGATTTTTACCTCTTTTGGAACTGTACTTAGGGTAAAACTCCCTCACTATAAAGGGGAGTCTAAATATTTATTAGGCATAATTGTAACACGTATTTCAAGGCAATATACTTTTATTTTCTTTGTTATTCAAAGTTCTTAATTTTGTTCATGAATTCTTCATTATCGTGAGCCCGGGATCGAAGGCAGGCATTTCATTAAAGTTGTTACTGAGTCCGGGATCACTCCCCTTAATTGGTTTGACAATTCATTACATCCTTTATCTGTTTAATCTAACGCAATTTATAATTTGTATTGAATTAATCCGCGTATCATTAAAACCACATATAAATTTAATTGCTATTCATTTTTTAGGGTAAACAAATATATTCTTATGGAATTGAGCCATTCGCCTTGACAGTATCATGTAACATATTCTTATAGGATCAAGTCGTTCGCCTCGGCAGTATTATGAGATGCATCTATGGATCGGGCCATACGACCTCGACATTGTACACTGTTCTTATGGGATTGGGCTGTACAACACAGTAGGTTACTATACCATCACTCTTATAGGTTTGGGTTGTTTGCCTTGGGAGAATCGTGCGTAGTATTAGATAAGGAGTCAGCATATCTATGAATCTATCTGACTTTATACGTGATATTTTAGTGGTTATTGACCTGACATACATTCCACTCGTGGTAGTATTCAGTATTCGAGGATTTTGTGTTTCACTATTTTACTGGTCATGCTTCATACCTGTCTACCTTTATTGTACTTGACTTATTGGATCATTAGTAAGTGTTGATGTCGATCCCTCATTACCAATTCTTCGAGGTTAGGCTAGATAGTTACTGGATACACATTAATTTATGTACTCATATTACACTTGTGCACTAATTGTGTAGGTACTGAGAAAGGTATATTTGGTGGTCATCTTGGCGCATAGGCGTAGCTACTGAGAAGACTTTGTGGTGAGTCGTACTCAATGTTACGGTCCGCAGCATACGACGTCCCCATCTTATTCATTTACTATATCCTATGTATTTTCTGTTTCAGATAGATGTTGTAGTGGTGTTGTACTTCCTAGTAGAGGATTATGTGTTTGTGACACCGGGTTTTGGAGATTTAGATTCTTTTTCTTGGCAGTATTGTGTTATGTATCTGGGTTTAAATTTGACTGTGTTTGAACGTTTAAATTAATATCAGTATTTTATTATGAAAATGGATGATTTTGGTTATTTATTTTACTATATGTTTCGAGATGTGCTTGGATTATCTATCAGCTGGTTGATTTAATTGTTAGCCTGCCGAACAACAGCGTTGGTTGCCATCACGGCCTATGGTGGGAATTGGGTCGTCACAACTTGGTATCAGAGCACTAGGTTCACTTAGGTCTCATGAGTCATCACCAAGTTTAGTAAAGTCTTGCAGATCGGTACAGAGACGTCTGTACTTATCTTCGAGAGGCTACCAGACGGTTAGGAGAATATTCCTTTCTTGACTCTTTGTCGTGCGACTTTATTTCGATTAAAGCTTATGTCTTCATTTCCTTCCTACTCATTCGAATAGGATGTGGAGCACTTGATATCAGTTGGGTATCGAGGAGTTATGGTAGTTCTACAAGTGAGGTGCATGATGTTTTTCCCTGCATTACGATGGCAGACTACTATCATTGCCTCGTAGAGGGTTGTTCGATCATTTCAGCTAGTGTTGGTGCTGCCCATGGTTGTGGGTCTATACAAAGTGCATTGTGATATTTCTTGCGTTGTTATCTTGTAGTGCTGGTGTGTTGACACTCAATTTTGACCCTATATATTTAAAAATTAATTTCTGCAGGCTTCCTAATAAAAAAATAATAAAATATAGTATTTTGCACACTATTTAGCACTTATGCAATTTATTGATAGTTATTCTTATTTTTACAAAATATAAATTTTTTTATCATTTTATTAAAATTAGTTAAATACTACCATTGTTTTTCTAAATTTCAAATAATTTATTGATAATTGTCCTATTTTTCAAATATTATGATATTCTATCAATTTATTGTCATTTAAAAAATAAAATAATAATTACTACAACAGAATTGTAATAGTTATATTTTAAATAAATACTACAATAATTTCTAATTAAATAATTATTTTTCAATTCGTAGCAGAGTATATTAATTATATGAAAGCCAGTAGAATTAATTTTAATTTACGGATCAAGTCTGGTCAAATTCAATGTCTTGTCAACATCCGATTTGACGAGATATTTGATGTGACTAGACATTGACGCGACATGACATCGACGTAACATGACATCGATGTGACTTACCTTTTTTCATTTTTGACAATATATTTTCTTTTATACTTTTACCTTGTTTTTTACTTCAAAATTTGGTCCCTAAGTTTTCTACCCCACACCCCACATTTTATAAACAGTACAAAAAAAAATACACCGACACACAGAAGGACCCATTAGATCTTAAATGGGGGAAAACCCTATTGTTTTTATCAACCTCGCTTTTCTCATCTTTGAGAGATACACAACCGCCTCTCTCATTTTCGGGCCTCCCTCCCTCGCCGCTTACTGGTCGTCAGCCGGATTTAATCACCGGACGACGACCACAGTTTCACCATTGTCCTTAATCTCTCTCTCACGCCACTCTATTGTTTCTTCCTCATCGTCCGTCGCCTCCTTCATCACCAAAGAACGACTGGCAGTAGCCATGGCTGACCACCATTGAAACTGTCAGATCTGGGTTGTTCCAAGTGGATCTGACCTAAAAGAGAAGTCTGATGACCTTTACTCTAAGGGGTTGTTCTGATAAACTCTATTGGAGAAACGCCGTCGATTTGATAGAGCTTTTGACCGAAAAGATTAAATGCCGTCGACCTTTGACGCTTTGTTGGTCTTTTTTCCTGTTTCTCTAGTCCGGCCGTTGAAGTAGTGGCCTTTAGACGGGGCTGACATCATCTCAAGTATGACAAGGTTTTCTAAATATGGTGATGTTTAGCTATTTCTGAAGGTTGGCCGGAAACACTGATTTCCGGCGATGTTTGCCATTTCCGGCGACCTCTCTTGCGTTTCCTTTTATTGCTTTATATGTTCTTTTGACTAACTGCTTACTGATGTTTTCGGTTTGTTACTTCTGTTATCACTGTTGCGGCGTCCCTCTGCTGTTAGTGAATAACTCGTTTGTTTTTGGTGTTACAATATTTTAGTACCTCTGTCGTTCTGATCACTTTGGGCATAACATGTTTGGCTTGATTCCACTTGCTTGCTAGAAATTTGGTGATGTTTTTTGATATTGTTCTACCGTTACTATTTGGACGCTACTGTTTGCTGCCTCGTCGGAAAATCTGTCGACCCATTATGTTTAAAGATTATCGGAGGAATATTATGTTGTGGGACCCATGAAAAGATAAAAATTTAAGGTGTTGTGATGATTCTTTAACTGATAAAGGACAAGATACTACACTGTCCCTCGGATAAAATTTTAAGGTGTTGTGATGATTCTTAACTGATAAAGGACAAGATACTACACTGTCCCTCGGATACAGAATGAAATATATTTTATGAGGCGATGACGAGACCGAAAGAAAGAATAAAGGACGAGACCGCGATAAACCGTGTTTCGGAAGGCAACACGATTGTGGGCTGGAGTTGCAACCAAGTCGATGTGTGCATTGTAATTTCTATTTGTTACGGCATACACTATCCGAGAATTCAAAAATATTTTTTAACCATTTTCAAAAATAAAAAACAAATTTCCAAAAGTATTTCTTAAATCATTTCTAAACGACAATGATCGAAAAACATCTTTAAATAAAATTATTTCAAAAAATAAATTAGTTTATTGTTTTACTTTATACTTCACTAATAATTTCACTTTTCTTGTCTTGCGAGGTACAATTGGATGGAGTTGCTTTGGGAAGACGATACCCGAAGATAAAAAGATAAATCCCCATTGAGCTCTTCGCTTCACACTTCCTATTTTAGGATGTATTCAAAATCACAAGTATAGTAAAAATATAGATATATGTCGTATTGTTTGTTTACTTTGATATTGCTTATTTGCTAAACACTTGGGGAATTGCATGTAGTTAATAATCGGATTAACTTGTAATATTGTGTGTTAAGTAATTCTTGAAGTTTGTAAGGGATGTTGAATATATTTTGTAATATGGTTAATTAATTAGAACCGGGTTATACCAAACTAATTAAATTAGTTACATAAAAATGAAACATGTCATCTTCTCCCAAAAATAATTTAAATAATTTTATCTTTGTCTTAAATTTATATGAGCACATTTTCAAACCACTCTACGTGTAAATTGTTCTTTAATTGACACATAATTTGTAAAGAAGTTGTAATTAGATTGTTACACAATTCTTTGAGAGAATTGAGCCTTGTAGTTGTCACGCCCCAAACTCGGAAAGCGTGACCGGCGGCCAACCGAGTGAACTCGGTCAAGCAAGCCTGTTAGCCACTTTCTACCCAATGCACCCATGATAAAAGAGAAGACATAATTTCGTTAATTAGATAGTAGGGAGATCATGTACATAATACTAAGTCATTTCATTAGTTACTTCACTTTTAAGTCTCAAAATACACATATTCTTATAGTTTGAGTGGAACAAGTGATTAAAACACAACATAACTTGTTTGACTTTTCTAGCACTCATGTACAACCTACATAGTGTCTACGGAGCCTCTAAAAGATACAAAAGAGTGTTATGATAGTGTTGGCATCAAGGCCACGGCTATACCTCAAAACGTGATAATAATATGAATAAAAGATACAATACATTAACCCAGGATGAAGTGGGGCTCACCAAGTCTGCTGGGAAGAGGATGTACCACTATCGCTGATCAACACTGCCTGCTATGGAACCACCTGCATCCATTTAAAGATGCAGTGCCCCCGGCCAAAGGGACGTTCGTACTATTGAATAGTACTAGTATGTAAAAGTAAACACCATCTCAATAGAATGCATAATAATACAAGGGGGAACAATCAAAAATTCAATCAGAGCTTCAAATAATACTAAAACATCAAGTTAAAGATCACATAAGCTTTCAAGTCAATTTCCATATTATTAGGTTGGGTGATCTTTAGTGCCGATATATCATAATTCACAATACCACCGTATTATTACACGGAGTCCGATCACGATCCGATCGACTAGGTCGTCTCATTTGAGACATCAACCATAAACACAATTTCATCATAATTTCCATCACAGTCACCACCATATGTGCGGCATGGCGTCCGATCACGGCCCGATCGCCTAGGCTGTCTTACCCGAGACATTACCTTTTTTAGTCAATCATCTCACATCATATTTCTTTCACATCCTTTCAATTCATTGGCACTAGTTGCCACAATTATAAAGTCATTCTTGGCACTTGGCTGTATTTCATAATTCCACTTCTCCTTTCTACATTCAAACATCATTATCATTATCAACAACAATAAGGCTTCCCATTCAAGACATTAAATTCACATATGAGCAATTTGGGAATTCTAGGCACATAGAGGCTTTTCATACAATTTGGCATAACAACCTTTATTTCGATCTTGACTTGAAGACTTAACATTTTTAACACATATTCCATATTTTGAACACATTCTCAATGATAAGGTGGTATGATGAAGCATTTACAATACATATTGAGCATATATCCTTCAATACTAGTACATTCGGAATAGCCAATTCTATTATGATCAATTTGGGATTTACACCAATTACATGAACACCGTGGGATTTGATTCTAAGAAGAAGGGGGTTTAGCCAACATACCTCAATTGAGCTTTCCTTAAACTTTAAAACATTCTGGAATTCTTAGCAACTTCAATCTATTTTAGAAATATAACAAGTTGGACCAAAATTAGGAAGATGGTCATGATTCTAGCTCATTTGAGCACATTATCAAACACTAGGAGTGCATTAATGTTTTAAGGCCCTTTTGTGAAAGATTTCATCATTCTCCAACCCATTCTCTATCATTTTTAGCTCACAACCTTCCCCCATTCTTTGACAACACATGCATGCAATATAACAACCCCCACGCCCAAAAATTATCTTTCTAATTATCCCATTTTTTGTAAATTTTTGAAATCGAGAGCTAGGACATAAATTCTTACCTTTAGGATGAAGACTTTAATTGTTAATCCTCAATGATTGAGCAAGAATTGATGGATAATAGGTTGAAGGTTACTCCCCCACACTAAGCACTCTTTCTCACTCTAAAAGTATCAGAAATTTGCTCAAATTTGACTATGGGCTATGTTTTATCGAAGTAGGGTTGAGTTATAAAAACTCAAAAATGAAGCCCCGGGATAGGATCCGCGGTCGCATATGCGACCGCATAATGATTTTGCGGTATGTGAAATGACCACAAAAAATGGCCTTCGGAATTGGGCTGGCCTGCTTCACTCTGCGGCCATTATGTAGCCCGCAGACCTGTTATGCGGTCGCATAATGTGCCGCAGATCCTCCCTCCGCAAAAATTCTAAGGCTGATTGTGCGAAAAAAAGTATGACCCGCGAAATGATTGTGCGATCGCATAACTGGCCGCGAAATGGTCATAAAAAAATAGTCCAAGTAGTTGCTTCACTCTGTGGCCATTCTGCGGCCCGTAGAGTGATTTTGCGGCCGTATAATGGGCCGCAAAAATGACTATCTCTGCAAAATATTTTCCTTCAACTCCCCAGCGCATTGTTCAATCCAAAAAGTCTGAACCCCGGTTTTTAGGAAAAGTCCGATGAATTTCTACTATTATTTACCTCTACGCCTACCCCGGCATCACGAAACCCCGGATTTAGGAAATATTTTATGGGGCCTTACATCCCCCCCCACTTAAGATCATTCGTCCTCGAATGAGGATCAAGGCTCACTATTAGCATCCTATGCAACTCAGATTTCATACCACACACCAACAGCCCCAAATTCGACTAACTCCCTGAATTTTTCCAAAATTTCGCCTGAGTTCCCCTGTAACTTGACCTATCCACCTGTCAGAGAGCCCCAAAAACACATCTTCAAAACATATATATAATCCAATGATGTAACATAACTCATAACAACAGTAACCATATCCTCACATACAATATATTTAGAAAGAAGAACCTTTACATTAACCGAACAAGTGATACAATAACACATAGGCGACAATTTTATAGAAAGGTTACATAGCTTATACAAACAAGTAAGGATATTACTTTTTCATCTCTTCCTCAGTCTCCCAAGTAGCCTCTTCAACCTGCTGGTTTTGCCACAACACCTTCACGGAGGTAATTTCTTTATTCCTCAACTTTCGTACTTGCCTATCAAGAATGGCAACTGGAATTTCTTCATATGGCAGTTCTTCATTAACCTCAATGGTCTTAACCGGCACAATAGCTGACGGATCTCCAACTACCTTCTTCAACATAGACACATAGAATGCCAGGTGCACTAATGACATCTCGGGTGATAGTTCAAGCTTGTACGCCACCTGACCAATCCTCTGAATGATTTTGTATGGCCAGATATACCTCGGACTCAATTTCCCTTTCCTTCCAAACCGCATTATACCCTTCATGGGGGAAACCTTCAAGAATACCCAATCATCTTCCTTGAACTCTAAGTCTCTGCGACGAACATTCGAATAGGATTTTTGACAACTCTGAGCACTTTCCGACCACTCCTTAATGATTTTAACCTTTTCCATAGCCTGATGCACGAGGTCTGGTCCTATCAACTCAGCTTCTCCAGTCTCGAACCACCCAATGGGAGATCTACATCTCTTACCATATAATGCCTCAAATGGTGCTATCTGAATACTAGCATGAAAGCTGTTTTGTTATAAGCAAACTCTATGAGTGGCAAATGATCATCCCAGCTACCTTTGAAGTCAAGAACACAAGCACGCAACATGTCCTCAAGTCTGAATAGTCCGCTCTGCCTGCCCGTCGGTCTGTGGATGGAAGGTTGTACTAAGATTCACCTGAGTACCTAAACATTGTTGAAATTGCTTCAAAAAGTTTACCGTGAACCGAGCCCCTCTATCGAAAATGATAGAAACTGGAGTGCCATACAACCTGACTATTTCCTTGATATACAACTGAGCATACTATTTTTCTGTGTTGGTAGATTTATCTGGCAGAAATGTGTTGATTTCGTGAGTCGATCCACAATCACCCAAATTGAGTCAAACTTGCATGGAGTGCGTGGTAATCCTACCACAAAATCCATATTAATCATTTCCCACTTCCACATTGGAATTTCTATGTTCTGTGCCAACCCACCAGGCCGTTGGTGTTCGGTCTTCACTTGTTGACAATTCAGACATCTTGCCACAAAGTCCGCCACATTCCTTTTCATGTCACTCCACCAATAAACTTCCTTGAGATCATGATACATCTTCGTAGAACCTGGGTGCACGTAATACCTAGAAGTATGAGCCTCGGTCATGATTCTTTCCCGGAGACCATCTACATTTGGAACACATAGCCGCCCTTGGTGCCTTAGTGTACCATCATCCATGCCAAGAGTAAAAGCCATAGTTTTATGTTTTTGAATCCCCTCCTTCAGTTGTACCAATAATGGATCGTCGTATTGCTTCTCTTTGACATCCACGACAAGCAATGATTCAGCCCTATTTTGCACAATTACCCCTCCTTCACTAGAGTCCGCAAGACGAACTCCCAAGCTGGCTAACTAGTGAACCTCCCTGGCCAACAACCTTCGATATGCCTCCAAGTGAGCCAAACTACCCATAGATTTCCGGCTAAGAGCATTCGCCACAACATTGGTTTTCCCCGGGTGATATAAAATATCGATTGTGTAATCCTTGAGTAACTCAAGCCATCTTCTCTGCCTCAGATTCAACTCTTTTTGTTTGAAAATATATTGAAGACTCTTGTGGTCCGTGAATACGTCCACATGGACCCCATACAAATAATAACGTCAAATTTTTAATGCAAAAACCACCGTCGCAAGTTCCAAGTCATGTGTTGGATAGTTCTTCTCATGATTCTTGAGTTGCCTAGAAGAATAAGCTATAACCTTGCCATGTTGCATTAACACGCACCCAAGCCTGATCCTTGTAGCATCACAATATACCACAAACCCATCTGTACCCTCTAGCAGGGTCAACACCGGCGCCGTAGTCGATCTTGATTTCAACTCCCAGAAGCTCCTTTCACAAGCATCAGACCATTGGAACTTAACCGCTTTCTAAGTCAATTTAGTCAATGGAGAGGCAAGAGTAGAGAACCCCTCCAGAAACCTCCTATAATACCCTGGTAAGCCCAAGAAACTGCGAATCTCTGTTGGCATTGTAGGTCAAGGCCAATTCTTCACCGCTGCAATCTTTTGAGGGTCAACCTTAATTCCTTCTCTAGAGATAACATGACACAAGAATGTGATAGATTCGAGCCAAAATTCACATTTTGAAAATTTCGTGTACAATTGGTGCTGATGAAGAGTCTGCAAAACTGCCCTGAGATGATCGGCATGGTCCTCTTGACCTCGTGAATACAGAAGAATATCGTCAATACATAATATCATAAAGGAATCAAGAAAAGTCTTGAAAACCCGATTCATAAGATCCATGAAAGTCGTCGGGGTATTTTTTATCCCAAAAACATTACCAGAAATTCAAAGTGCCCATACCGGACCGTAAATCAATTTTGAAGAAGTACCTAGCGCCCTGTAACTGATCAAACAAATCATTTATTCTTGGTAATGGATATTAGTTTTTGATTGTGACTTTGTTGAGCTGCCGGTAGTCAATACACATCCTCAGTGATCCATATTTCTTCCTCACAAAGAGAACCGGTGCGCCCCATGGTGACACACTCGGTCGGATGAAACCCTTCTCTAACAAATCCTTCAATTGTTCCTTTAGCTCCTTCAATTCTGTTGGTGCTATCCTGTAGGGCAGAAGAGATATAGGATGCGTGCCTGGCATAACATCAACCCCAAAACCAATCTCTCTGTCTGGCAGAATCCCAGGGAGCTCATCAGGAAAGACCTCTGGAAATTCATTCACAACTGGATCATACTCGAGTGTAGGTGCCTCAGCATCGGTGTCCGTAACCCGGACGAAATGATAGATACACCCCTTATTAATCATCTTCGTCGCCTTGAGGTAAGAAATAAACCTACCTTTTGGCATTACATTATCCCCCTTCAACTCAACAACTGGCTCATTTGGAAATTCAAACCTTATAGTCCTAGTTCGACAATCGAGCTTGGGAAAACATGAATAAAGCCAATCCATTCCCATAATTACATCAAAATAAACCATCCCCAATTCAATGAAATCGGCTACGGTGCCCCGACCATGCACCGTGACAACACAACCCCTATAAACTCATGTGGTCACAATAGACTCGCCAACCGGAGTAGATATAGAGAACGACTCAGGAAGCTGTTTCGGTTCTATCCCAAATTCCATAGCAACATAAAAGGTAACATAGTACAAGGTGG
Organism: Nicotiana otophora; assembly: GCA_000715115.1. NCBI lineage: Eukaryota > Viridiplantae > Streptophyta > Magnoliopsida > Solanales > Solanaceae > Nicotiana > Nicotiana otophora. The sequence goes on from AWOL01S0000636.1 coordinate 138,326, forward strand.
AACCGAGATCAATAAGAGCATATACATCATGGGATTGGATAGTCAATATACCTGTGACAACATCTAGAGAAACCTCTGTACTCTGGCGACCACTCATAGCATAGAAATGGCTGGGTCCTCCTGAACGCTATGCAGCACCCCTAACTACACCACGCCCTGCTGGTGCTAGAGTGCCTCGAGCTAGAGGGGGTGCTGAAGGTGTAGCAGCTGCAAAACTGGATGGTTGTGCTGTGCCCCTGCCCGCACCCTGGCGGGATGAACGACACTCTCTCTGAATATGACCCCTTCAATCCGCACCCGTAACATATAGGTAGGTCCATGTAGCAGATCCCTAAGTGCATCTTCCCACACCAGGGGCATGGGCCTCCGCTGCTACTGGAATCTCCCTCTTGATCGGCCCTACTGGTGGGGTCCCCTACAGCCCTGATTGGGCCTGAAATGACTCCCCTACTGCTGACTGGGCCCTGCTGGCGGTGCACTGGTTGAAGACTGAGCAAAAGACTGGGATGTACCTGATGACGCTCCTCTGAAAGCTGATCTTCCCCCACCAAATGACTCCCCAAAGTTGCCCGCGGACCGGGGCTTGCTGGTACCCTCTCCCTCCATTCTGTTCTTTAACTTACAGTTCTCTATAGCTTGAGCAAATGCTACCATCTTCCCATAGTTCATATTTGAATTCAAGGCAGCTGTAGCGACCTTATTGATAACCAAGGGGCTAAGGCCCTGCACAAACCGGCGCACTCTAATCTCCATAGTATGCAACATGAGAATGGCATATTTAGACAGACGTGCGAACTCCATGTGATACTCCCACACACTCTTAATTCCTTGCTTAAGGTTTTCAAACTCTGCGGCATGGGCTTCCCTAGTCTCGGTCGGCAAGAAATGGTCCATGAAAGCGTTAGCAAACTCACTCCACCTCGCTGGAGGGCACCCCTCCTCCCGAGAGTCCTCCCACAGCTCAAACCAAGAATAGGCCACCCCTTTCAGGTGGTAGGCGGCCAACTCCACTCCCTCCGTCTCTGTAGCGACATAACCCGGAGAGTCTTATGCATCTCATCAATGAAGTCATATGGATCCTCCTCGAGACTAGCACCTGTGAACACCGTAAGATCCAACCGAAGAAACTTGTTCACCTTGGAACCACTAGAATCCCCTTGTTGGCTAGAAGAAGTGTGTGCAACATTTGATCTCTGGGCTTGAGAAGCCACTATCTATGTCAGCATCTGGATAGATCCCTATAGTTCCAAAATGTCCAAGTAGCCTCCAACTTATAGATGTGGTCCACAACACAAAGATAAGGAGGACTCTACTAGACACGGCTCCGAGACATCCTAGAACACTTTAAAACCTTAGGCTCTTATACCAAGTTTGTCACGCCCCAAACTCGTAAAGCGCACCCGGCGTCCAACCGAGTGAACCCAGTCAAGCAAGCTTGTTAAACGCTTTCTACCCAATGCACCCATAATCAAGAGAAGACATAATTTCGTTAATTAGATAGTAGGGAGATCATGTACACAATACTAAATCATTTCATTAATTACTTCACTTTTAAGTCTCAAAAAACACATATTCTTATAGTTTGAGTGGAACAAGTGATCAAAACATAACATAACTTGTTTGACTTTTCTAGCACCCATGTAAAACCCACATGGTTTTTACGAAGCCTTTAAAAGATACAAAAGAGTGTTATGATAGTGCCGGCAACAAGACCCTGGCTATACCTCAAAACGTGATAATAATATGAACAAAAGATACAATACATGACCTCGGGATGAAGTGGGGCTCACCAAGTCTGCTGGGAAGAGGATGTACCACTATCGCTGATCAACACTGCCTGCTATGGAACCACCTGCATCCATTTAAAGATGCAGCACCCCTGGCCAAAGGGACGTTAGTACTTTCGAATAGAACTAGTATGTAAAACTAAACACCATTTAAATAGAATGAATAGTAATACAAGGAGAAACAGTCAAAAATTCAATAAGAGCTTCAAATAATACTAAAACATAAAGTTAAAGATCACATAAGTTTTCAAGTCAATTTCCATGTTATTAGGTTTTGTGATCTTTAGTGCCGATATACCATATTTCACAATACCACCGTATTCTTACACGGAGTCTGATCACGATCCGATCGGCTAGGTTGTCTCATTTGAAACATCAACCATAACTGCAATTTCATTATAATTTCCAGCACAGTCACCACCATGTGTGCGGCATGGTGTCCGGTCACTGCCCGATCGGCTAGGCCGTCTCACCCGAGACATTACCTTTTTCAGTCAATCATCTCACATCATACTTCTTTTACATCCTTTCAATTCATTGGCACTAGTGGCCACAATTATAAAGTCATTCTTGGCACTTGGCCGTATTTCATAATTCCAGTTCCCTTTTCCACATTCAAACATCATTATCATTATCAACAACAATAAGGCTTCCCATTCAAGACATTAAATTCACATATGAGCAATTTGGGAATCTTAGGCACGTAGAGGCTTTTCATACAATTTGGCATAATAACCTTTATTTTGATCTTGACTTGAAGTCTTAACATTTTTAACACATATTCCATATTTTGAACACATCCTCAATGATAAGGTGGTATGATGAAGAATTTACAATACATATTGAGCATATATCCTTCAACACAAGCACATTCGGAATAGCTAATTCTATTATGATCAATTTGGGACTTACACCGATCACATGAACACAGTGGGATTCGATTCTAAGAAGAAGGGGTTTTAGCCAACATACATCAATTAAGCTTCCTTTAAACTTTAAAATATTTTATAATTCTTAGCAACTTCAATCTATTTTCGAAATATAACAAGTTGGACCAAAATTAGGAAGATGGTCATGATTCTAGCTCATTTGAGCACATTATCAAACACTAGGTGTGCATTAATGTTTTTAAGGCCCTTCTATGAAAGATGCATTCATTCTCCAACCCATTCTTTTCTAATTTTAGCTCACAACCTTCCTGCATTCTTTGATAACACATGTATGCAAGATAACAACCCCCACGCATGTCTTTCTAATTATCCCATTTTTTGTAAATTTTCGAAATTGAGAGCTAGGACATAGATTCTTACCTTTAGGATGAATACTTTCTTTGTTAATCCTCAATGATTTAGCAAGAATTGATGGATAATAGGTTGAAGGTTACTCCCCCACACTAAGCACTCTTTCTCACTCTAAAAGTATTAAAAATTTTCTAAAATTGGACTATGGCATATGTTTTATCGAAGTAGGGATGGGGTACAAAAACCCAAAAATGAATCCCCGGGACAGAATTATGCGACCGCATAATGATTCTGCGGTCCGCAAAATGACCGCGAAAAATGGCCTTCGGAATTGGGCTGGCCTGCTTCACTCTGCGGCCGTTATGCAGCCCGCAGACATGTTCTACGGTCGCATAATGCGCCGCAGAACCTCCCTCCGCAAAAATTCTAAGGCTGATTGTGCGACAAAAGTACGGCCCGCTAAATGTTTGTGCGGTCGCATAACTGGCCGCCAAAATATCATAAAAAATGGCCCAAGTAGCAGCTTCACTCTGCGGCCATTCTGTGGCCCGCGGAGTAATTATGCGGCCGTATAATAGGCCATAGAAATGCCTATCTCTGCAAAATATTTTTCTTCAACTCCCCAGTGCCCTGTTCAATCTAAAATATTCGAACCCCGATTTTTAGGAATAGTCCTAAGAATTTCTACTATTATTAACTTCTACGCCTACCCCAAATTCACGGAACTCGGGTTTTAGGAAATATTTTCCGGGGCCTTACAGTAGTTATTTGGGCTTAGGCTCACATAATTTGTGTTTCAAGACTATGACTCCAGAGATGGTCTTTAGTCACTCATTGAATGATAAATCATTTTTAACAAAAACATTTCTTTTATATTGATATAATAATTTTCTTATGTCATAAATATCTTGATACATTTTCTTATATCATATTCGTTCATTAAATCAATTCTTTATTGATCTAGTCAATTCTTTCGCTTTATCCATTACACACTAAGATTATCTGAGGAGAATTCCTCCTCCACTTTTTGGTCAAATTACTTACTAACTATTTATTCATGTGCAAATAAATATTCTTTCCCCTTTTTCTCAATCCTTTAGTATAAGTTTTTTCTTGTTGTAGTTATCCATTTAAATTTTAAGCTCTAATTATGATCACACCTCTTCAAGTTTATTCTTGTAAGTTCAAGATTTTCTTCAAACACTTTGACTTAACATGCACTCTTTGGGTACCATTCTTTTCATACTATTCAATTGACACTAAAGTACCATCCTTTAAATATTTTAATTCTTTTACATACTACATTTTGTTGCATATACGTTTCGTCAAATATTTTACTCTTCTTTACCAAGAACTCACTTTCATACTTAGTTTACTCTTTGGAATATGATTCCCTTCTACACTATATATATTTGATACGAGTCAACATATTTTAATCATTTCATTTAAGAAACACAAAAGTACTTGCATACTTCATTCGCTCACAATTCATTACATATTTGATATCATTAATATCATTAATATTCGTTTGAGTATACGTGAGTCATTCTCTTATTCTTCGCAATAGTTGTTGAGTATTTGTTAGTTATCTTTGAACCTTCCCTCCCTTATTTGATCGTGTCCACCAGAACCACAATTTGTGGATATTGAGGGGTGCCTAATACCTTCCCATCGAGATAATTTAGACCCTTGCCTGGAATCTCAACTGGTTACGTAGACTGTAATTAAAGCATATATTACATAGTGTTGATATATGTGTCCTAGTATACCTTGAATACTAGATGGCTACTCTAAACTTCAATAAACCTTGTAGAGTACTATAAGTTGTAGTTTGTTTTGACTTGTGCAAAATAGGGTACAATAACATGGACTCTGCTGGGGATACTTCAGGTTCTAACCACAACGGATTTGATCAATTGCTTTAGGGATTACAGGTTCTCTAATACTCCAAATTCTATTCTTTCTGTTGTTTGCTTCAAATCGTGTATTCTCTGCTTCAAGTTGTATATTTTTTGCTTCAACCTGTATATTCTTTGCGTTAAGTTGTATGTTCTTTGCTTCAAGTCGTATATTCTTTGTCGCATGCGTCAAGTAGTCTATTCTTTGTCATGCGCTCAAGCGGTATATTCTTGTTATGCATTTCAAGCGGTATATTCTATGTCACACGCTTCAAGCGGCGTATTCTCTATAATGCTCATGTTGTATATGCTTCTCACATGTCTATGTTATATATTCTATTACATATGACTGTGTTGTATATTCTTTGTCAAATGCTTTTGGTGTTACCTTATTAAATTGTCATCACTTTTCTATCGACTCTTGGTTGTACACAATGACACACAAGTCATGTGAGGGTTGTTGTCATGACCCAGAATTCCCATCCTCGGGATCGTGATGGTGCCTAACATTTCACTTGCTAGGCAAGCCAACGTTAGAATAGTTTTTAGCCATTTTTAACAAATCAAATTAACTAATACCAATTAAACTGTAATAACTAAAATAGAACTGAAATAGAGTGTGAAAATCCATAATAACCGCAATATCTAGATACAATCCCAGAACTGGTGTTACAAGTGCACGCACGACTAGAATAATACAGATAGTGGTCTGAATGAAAGTAAAACTATCTGAAATGAAATAAACAGCTAGAATAAGGTAGAATGGGACATTAGGGCTACGAATGCCGAGCAGTTGTGCCTCAAGTCTCTAATCCGGATATCAATATGAGCAATCTATTGATCACCGCTGGGATCGGTTCCAAAATCTGCACAAGAAGTACAGAGTATAGTATGAGTACAACTGACCCCATGTACTCTGTAAGTGCTGAGCCTAACCTCGATGAAGTAGTGATGAGGCTAAAGTGGGCCACTTACGATAAGCTGTACGCAGTATAATAATAATAGGAAAGAAATGCGGGAAAAGTAAGGCAGTTAACTTATGAAAATAAACTCAACCCTTGAAATCAGTAAAGCCAGAAACATCAGTACTCATAATCTCGTATGAAAGCATCGAAAGCTAACACAATACGATAATGAATACAAAACACACAATCTGTTGTGGTGCGCAACCCGATCCCACAGTACAAACACAATCCTCCCTTATTTCACTTGTTGGGGCAAGCAACCCGATCCTACAGTACAAATACAATCCTCCCTTATTTCACCATATCAATATCAATAATAACATGTCGCGCAACTAGATCCCACCATATAATCAGAATCAATATCATATTTCTCCCTTATTTCACCATATCAAAGTCACATATAAAATTCGTTGCGGCGTGCAACCCGATCTCATCATATCAATATCAATCCTCCCTTATTCCCCCCATTACGGCGTGCACCCCGATCCATAAACAAAATCAAAAAATGTAAGCAATTCAACAATTCACAAGAATCTCTACGATTAAAGAATCTAAACAATAAGCCATAAAAGGACCTCGTACAAAATCAAGGAATGCTACAATTAATACAAGCAATAGGACAAGTCAAATATATGACAACTAAAGTGTACAAGTAAGATAATTAAGGCAAGTAGTAATTAATCATGGAAGCATAGGAGGACCAAACTGTAACAACCTGACCGCTTACTTTGAGCTCTAGCGCTTCGTTCTGCGGATTGAGGCCTCGAGTAGCTTCATTTCATGTTTTATGACTTGTACGTGTTGTCGGAATTGGATTTCGGGAAGTTCGTAGTTGTTTCGAAAGGAAAATACTCAATTTAGAAGCTTTAAGTTGGGAGAGTTGACCGAGGTTTGACTTTTGAGTAAACGACTCTATAATGGAATTCTTATGATTTCAATAGCTTTGTATGACAATTTCGGACTTAGGCGTGTATCCGGATTTGGATTTGGAAGTCCGTAGGACAATTCAACGCATTTTAGCAAAAAGTTGAAAAGTTGACTTGGTTGATATCGAGCTCGTATTTCAATTCTGGAAATTGGAACAGTTCCATTATGTCCATTATGACTTGTGTGCAAAATTTGAAGTCATTCCGAATTTATTTAATACGCTACAACGCAAATTGTAGAATTTGGAAATTTCATGACTCAATTCGATTCGAGATGCGATTCGTAGTTTTGGTATTGTTTGATGTGATTTGAGGCCTCAACTAAGTTTGTATAATGTTTTTGGACTTGTTGCTATGATTTGATGGGTTACCGAGGGGTTTGAGTGTATTTTGGATTATTGGTTGAGAGACTAGTAAAGTTAAGAATTTGGAGTTTGATCATGATGAATATCGGCTCACTACGACCTCTTTTACGTGTTTTGAGTGCGCGATCAGGTATATAGCGTGTTTTATGATTGAAATTCACATATGGTTTGTGTCCGTAGCGATCGGGGTGCTTCCGGATTATTTCGGAGAAGTTTGGGTTTGCTGGTTTCTGGTAAGGCACTGTTCATTCGCAATTGTGAACATTGTTCATTCGCAATTGAGAACACTGTCCATTGCAATTGCAAACACTATACATTGGAGTTTAAAGTTCATTCGTAAATGCAAAGGTTTTGTCCGCAAATGCGAACCTGGGTAGAAGACTTAAAGATCGAAACTTGGTCATTTTTCCATTTTCGTTTTGGATTTTGGATCTCGGATTTTGGGCGATTTTGAGGAGTTCTTCATGACTTGGACTTGGGTAAGTGTTTTATATCCTAAAGTGATTATATTTCATGATTCAATGGTTATATTCATCAATTATTAGTGAATTAATTGGAAGAAAATGATATTATTTGCAAAATCTTTCAAAAACGAAAAAATGAAGATTTGGAGGTCGATTCGTTATCAGAATTTGATAAAATTTGTATGGTTGAACTCGTATCGGAATGTGTTATTGGATTTTGTGAGTTTTGTCGGGTTCCGGGCATGTGGGGACGGGGGTTGATTTTATTGACTTTTCGAACGGAGTTGGGAATTGTTATAAATTGATTTATTACGAGTATTAGAGTATATTTTTATTCATTTGCACATTGTTTGACTAGTTTTGGAGCGATGGACATCGGTTTAAGTTATCAGAGTGGCGTTGGAGCTGGTTATGGAACTTCGGAGCGAGGTAAGTCTCCTGTCTAACCTTGTGAGGGGAAAACTACCCCTAGGTGATATTTATTGTTATGTGCAACTAGTTGTGGGTGCTACGTACGCACGAGGTGACAAGAGTCCATAAATAGCTAAAGCATGTTTATGTCTGGGTAGACTTAGGACTTTATCATGTAATATTTGAATTGTTTGGACACATTTTTAATTGAAATTTTAACTGAAATTGATTTAGAAGCATATAAATATATTAGGCCGAGTTGTTTCACCTTGAGTTGTTGCCAAGATATTTGATAAATGTAAAGGGGTATATTTATTATTGTGCCCATGTTCTGTGTTGTAAGCACGTGTCTCGTAATTTGATAACTTCCTTTCTTGTGGAGCGTGCCGAATGCCTCGGCAGTATAATAGATGTATCTATAGTTCGTGCCGCACGACCCTCAGCAGTGTACACATTATTCTGGATCGGGCCGAACGACCTCGACATAATCGTGCGTTATATCGCTGGAAGTTCGAACATTCACGAGATTATCTTTCCACTAATGCCCGACATTTTATATGGTATTCCTTATTCATTTGATATTGGCACTCGACATTTTCTGAGCCATTAAGGTGGAATACAAGATTGAAAAATTTATACTTTAAAATTTTGTTTTGGAAGGTTATGTAACTTACAGATTCACCCATTATTGTTGTGTGCTTCATATCTTCTTATGAATTATTATATCGCTTTATTGGACCTCTAGTAAGTGTCGATGTCGACCCCTCATCCCTACTTCTCTGGGTTAAGCTAGATGCTTACTTGGTACGCGTTGATTTACGTACTCATGCTGCACTTCTACACTAAATGTGCAGGATCTGACAGGTTCATTTGGTGATCATCTTGGCGCATAGGCACACCTATTGAGGGAACTTTATGTGAGCTGCATTCCAGGCTACACATCGCAGTCCAACGAGTCTGCATCATACTATGTATTTTATCATCTCTATTTACATTCTGGATAAATGTTGTATTATTATTGTACTCCTTAGAAAATTCTCATACACTTGTGATACCGGGTTTTGGGGTTATACTAGTTGATGCTTACGGTTTCGCATATTATTATCGCCTTCAATTTCTTTTATAAACTAAAAATGTTATACATTCCCATGGATTTAGAAGTGTAAATCTCCTTCCTTATTAAAATCTATGTTTTTGAAAGTAATAAAATGAGTAATTAAATTGATAAATCACCGTTGGCTTACCTGACGCTGGTGTTAGCGCCATCAAGACCTATAGTGGATTTTGGGTCGTGACAGCTTGGTTTCAGAGCGTTAGGTTAACTTAGGTCTCACAAGTCATGAGCAAGTCTAGTAGAGTCTTGCGGATCGGTATGGAAACGTCTGTATTTATCTTCGAGAGGCTACGGGGCTGTTAGGAGCACTTCCCTTCTGAATTCCTCATTGTGCGATTTGATTCCTTTGAGACTTACACCTTTATTTCCTTCCTACTTAATCATATGAGATATGAAGCGCTTGTTATCAATTAGACGTCGAGGAGTTGTGGTGGTACTGCAGACATGGTGTAGGATGGTTTTCCCTGCGTATTCGGGCGGGCTATCATCGTTGTCCTTGTTTAAATATATTAAGGTTCATCGGTGTTATGGTGTTTTTTGATTTATCTTTGGGGCAGAGTATAGTGAAATAGTGTCTAAGAAGCGGTTGTCAGAGATGGCAATGTGTAGCGATTTCAGAATCGAATCGGTGCTTCAAAAGCGGATAGAAAGATGATCTTCGAGAAGGCTTAGAGATAGTAGCAATTTATTAGTTCAGATGCTATAGAGATGGATTTTGATTTGATGCAGGATTTGGGTAGCGAAGGATGAGAAGGGACGTGGTGGAGGTGTCTCGCGGCGATTGAATTGTTAGCATGTCAAGTACGCACGGCAGAGGTCGAGAAATTACTTAAAGGAGATGGTTTAATCGAAGTGGGAGTGGCTTAGTAGCATATGAATTCTGTGGTAGGATAGCCACATGCCTTGAGAAAAGTTTAGAACGATTTGGGAATCGTGGTGGAAAGTGACTAGGTCTACGAATTTTGTTTGGGATGGAGACCACGACACTTAGGAAGATTGAATATGGCAAAGAGGGGTTGTTTGAATGAATAGAGGTGTGAAAACTTGAGTATCATTTTTGGATGCAATGTGACATCGGGTTTGGAACGTATTGTCGGACTTTCAGTCGATGTTAATGGGGAATGAACGGACTTGTACAGCAGGTGGACGAGCATGGGCTTAGGAGGGTCTACTAAATGCGTGGTAGTTGCACCCAGTGCAGTGTCATTGGAAGATGTCGGCATGGAATTCCACAGGTGGGTTATCTCCTGTGAACATGTTAGCGGTTGCGTGATTTTGATGAAGTTTCTACGAAGAGTTCTACTTACTACTCGATAGAGGGTCGAATGTGCTATTGTGGCTGATAATTCGGAATGTTCATGAAAAGTTTAACAAGATACTACAAGCAATTTGATGGGTTGACGGTGCGAGATCATGGTAATTGAGAAGGAGGGATCTTTGTGGGTTCTAGGTTTATGTGATTGTAGCTTAAAGCTAAGTGGGGGAGCCCGCCATCTATGATTGGATCGCGTGGTTGTCTCCTTATAAAGCTTCTGGTGATCGGTGCATTGGTGGATTATTTATGACTAAGAAAAGGAAACATCAGGGGTGATTCAAGCAAAAGATTTGATGAATGTGTGCTATATTTCGCCCTATCGGTTCATGCACAGATTTTGGGGAGGCTAAGAGTTTATGCTTCTGGTAGATGTGATGTACGAAGAAAATAATTCATCTGGTTGCTTCTTTGGGAGTGTTCATGTGCTGATAGCACACTAGAGATTGGCTTATATTCGGGACCATGTCAGAGTGGGTGACTCTCAATAGTGGTTCTAATGGGTTTGTTATGTGGCCGGAGACCGAGATTTTGCAGCATAGTATGAAGAATACCTGTGGAATTTTCTATGTTATCATCGGGTCTACGAGGCAGTTTTGGAAAAAATGGGAGAAACAGTTTCAGATTCGTGGAAGGTCTTTTACAATAGGAGTACCAGTTGGAGATGCTATTGTGCGCATGAGGAAGGTATGAGATGGTTCATGGGTATCGGGAGGAATTTGGTCTTGTGAAGTGGATCACTCGGGAGGAGTGTTGTTGAGTTTCATTATGATTCTTGAATGGAGCTACTATTATTTCTAAGAGAAGTCAAGAGTGAATTGGAAGAAATTGGTTCGGTTAGTAACGGTTGAATTAGTATGATTGTAGCAATGATCAGTTCCCTCGGCGCGTTAAGCTATACAGGTGTTTGGTGGTTGTACGTGCGGGCTTGACAGCCACCATAACTTGATTGATTAGGGAGATATTTGATTCAAATGGCCTTGTTGTGTAAATGGATTTCTGAAGAGTCATGGCGGTTTAGACCATGACCTGAGGTTTGTATTTTTTGCGGTTATGGGAATTCCGTTGCGTGTTGCAATGGTTCTTCTGAAATGAGTTAAGTGAAAGGTTTCTAGCCAATAGAGTGCTTGTTCCACTAATAGTTCAGGGGTTATGATGAATTCTGGTACTCTCGCGTAGCGGCATGATAGGTGCAGTGAGCGGCATGGGAATTGAAAGTGGAGGATCAAGATTGTGGTTTGGTGTTGACAGGAATGTCACGAGCTCGGATGAGCAGGGAAGGATTAAGATGTTCGGAGTAAGTTGGAATGTTCTTTAGTGTCACCTAAGAATGGTGTCCTGTGTAAGAGGCTTTGTGTATTGATTTGCAGATTCTTGATTTGCTTTACAGAATTAGTACGGTGGGTGGTATGGAGGTGCAGACTTTGCTACCTGGTGCGGAAGGTTGTGGGAGCGTATCCCACGGGGAATTTGTATAAGTGTGACATGTTTGTCACTTGATTGTTAAGGATTGAAACCAAGAATGGAGATTCTGGTACTATCGCCAACGTGAGAGTTTATGCCTGAAAGACACTCTATTCCTTTGGTTGTGGACTGTTAGAGTTTGTTCCAGAATGGGAGGCTGCTCGTGCGTGTCATAAATAAGGCCATTGTGGATCCTTGAAAGGTTGTTGGCCCAGTATGGTACGATCAGAATCGGCTTGAGGTCCATTGGTGGGTCTAATGTGAATGCGTGCTCTACGTCAGGTCGGATGTGTTCATTCAGCATAGCATTGCTTATGGAGGAGTCTTCGGGCGTTAGATGTTATTCTCGTTGTTAGCTGTTCCATGTAATACTCTATTGTGCCATGTGGGTTGTGAGACGCCTTGATTATTCGCACAGGTGTTGTGGTCTCGTGAAGCTTGTGGTATTATATGCGCAGGATGGCTCTCGAGATGCATGTCAATTATTGCACCTTAGTCGTGCTTGGGCTTTGTAGCGTATGGCGCTATCCGTCTCCCCAGGGTTGTATTTTCAAACTTGGCGTGCTTGTGGTCAGTATTCGGGTATTTTGTAGGTATAAGCATTATGGCTTGATGGGTATTTCATTAATTATTGTTATATGTGGATCGAGGGCACGCCGCCACAGGTACATTGTTCGGATCGGGTGGCACGCCGCCACAGGTATGTTGCTGGGATCGGGTTGCATGCTACAACGGTGTCATGTTTGGATCAGGTTACACGCCGCAATAGTGAGATGTTGAGTACGATTCCCTATACTTATATTTGTGTATTTTGTTCCTCATTTTCTGAGGAGGGTTCATAGTATCTGTTCGACTGTTTTATTCGTTACGCGGGCAGAGTAGTTCTTTTCCAGAGTTCATTTTTCCTTAGGTATCACATTCGAGTGTGTATCTTGTTGGTGTATTGATGGCGTCATATGAGATTTTTGGCGGTGTTTGAGTTGGCTTATTGCCCGAGCAACTTGTACTGGGTGAGACGAGATTATTGGACCTGAAATCAGTGAAATCATACTAATATAAGGTATATTAAAGGGAAATTACCACTATTCAGTTCAGAAAGAGGCAAGAGTTCTTGTTGAGCGGAGTACTACGTGAGTTATTGATCTGGCGGATGATTATCAGTTCCTGCACATCCCTTTCATCGTTACAGTATTATGAGGATTGAGACCGGGATATTTTGTTTTATGAGGTATACTACGGGCATCGGGTCGGTGAGTTTGCAACTCTAGTGCTTGGAGGAGGTTACCATGGGCAAATCAGTTATTCAGTGCATTGTGTGAGGTCAGTATGGGTGCATGATCTTGTGTGGGTTCAGCATCTGAGGGTTGATACGGTGTTCATATGTTAGAATCAGATCTTGTGGAGAAATTAGGAGGTTGGAATTTGGTTCTAAGGCTTATTGACTAAATAAAAGGTAGGATATTCAGTCTGGCTTGAGCTAATGTGCTCAACTAAGTTGTGGTGGCATGGGTAGGTCACAAAGTGTTGAACAGTGATTATGGGGCAACTCTGGGGTAGCTCTTAGCACGTTCGAGGACGAAGGTATGTTTAAGTGGGGTAGAATGTAACGACCCAACCGTTCATTTTGAGATCTAGCACGTCATTTGGTGGTTTGAGGCCTCGAGTAGCTTTACTTCATGTTTTATGACATGTACGTGTGGTCGGAATTGAATTTCGGAAGAAAAATTCTCAATTCGGAAGCTTTAAGTTGGGAGAGTTGACCGATGTTTGACTTTTGAGCAAACGGCTCCGGAATGGAATTCTTATGATTTCAATAGCTTCGTATGGCAATTTCGGACTTAGGCGTATGTGCAGATTTAGATTTGGAAGTCTGTAGGACAATTCGGCGCATTTTGACGAACAGTTGGAAAGATGAAGTTTTGAAATATTCATAAATTTGACTTGGTTGATATTGAGCTCATATTTCGATTCCGAAAATTGGAACAGGTCCATTATGTCATTTATGACTTGTGTGCAAAATTTGAAGTCATTCCGGATTGATTTGATACGCTAAAACGCAAATTATAGAATCTGGAAATTTCATAACTCATAATTCGATTCGAGGCACGATTCATAGTTTCGGCGTTGTTTGGTGTGATTTGAGGCCTCCACTAAGTTTGTATCATGTTTTGGGACTTGTTGGTATGATTTGACAGGGTCCCGAGGGGCTTGGTTGTATTTTGGATAATTGGTTGAGAGACTAGTAAAGTCAAGAATTTGGAGTTTGGCCATGGTGAATATCGGGTCAAGACGACCTCTTTTACATGTTTTGAGTGCATGAGAAGGTCCGTAGCGTGTTTTATGATTGACATTCATATATGGTTTGTGTTCTGGAGGTTCCAGATGCGTTTCGGGGTTGTTCCGGATCATTTCAGAGAAGTTTAGGTTTGCTGGTTTCTGGTGAGGCATTGTTCATTTGCAATTGCGAACACTGTTCATCGCAATTGCGAACACTATTCATTGGAGTTTACTATTCATTCGCAAATGCGATGTTTTTGTCCCCAAATGCGAACCTTGGCAGAAGACTTAAGGATCAAAACTTGGTCATCTTTCCCTTTTCGTTTTGGATTTTGGAGCTCGGATTTTGAGCGATTTTGAGGAGTTCTTCACAACTTTGACTTGGGTAAGTGTTCTATATCCGAAAGTGATTATATTTCATGATTCCATGGTTATATTCATCAATTATTAGTGTATCAATTGGAAGAAAATGAGATTTTTGGTAAAATCTTTCAAAAACGAAAAAAATGAAGATTTGGAGGTAGATTCGTTATTGGAATTTTATAAAATTGGTATTGTTGAACTCGTATCGGAATGGTTTGTCAGATTTTGTGAGTTTGTTTCGGGCTTCGGGCACGTGGGCTCGGGGGTTTACTTTATTGACTTTTCGAGCGGAATTGGGAATTGTTATAAATTTATTTATTACGAGTATTAGAGTATATTTTTATTGATTTGTACATTGTTTGACTAGTTTTGGAGCGAGGGCATCGGTTTAAGTTGTCAGAGTGGCGTTGGAGCCGGTTATGGAACTTCGGAGCGAGGTAAGTCTCCTGTCTAACCTTGTGAGAGGGAAAGTACACCTAGGTGATAGTTATTGTTATGTGCAACTAGTTTTGGGTGTTACGTACGCACGAGGTGACAAGGGTCAGTACATAGCTAAAGCATGTTTATGTCTGGGTGGACTTAGGACTTTATCATGTAATATTTGAATTGTTTGGATTCATTTTGCTAGCTTAATTAATAGAAATTTTAACTGAAATTGATTTAGAAACATATAACTATATTAGGCCGAGTTGTTTCACCTTGAGTTGTTGTCAAGATATTTGATAAATGTAAAGGGGTATATTTATTATTGTACTCATGTACTGTGTTGTAAGCACGTGTCTCGTAATGCGATAGCTTCTTTCCTTTCTTATGGAGCGGGCCGAATGGCTCGGTAGTATAATAGATGCATCTATGGTTCGTGCCGTTCGACCCTCGGCAGTGTATACATTATTTTGGATCGGGCCAAAGGGCCTCGACATAATCGTGCGTTATATCGCTAGTAGTCCGAACATTTACGAGATTATATTTCCACTGATACCCGGCATTTTATATGGTATTACTTATTCATTTGATATTGGCACTTGACATTTTCTGAGCCGTTAAAGTAGAATACAAGATTGAGAAATTTATAAACTTTAAAAGAAATATTTGGATAATTATGTAACTTACAGATTCACCCCATTATTGCTGTGTGCTTCATATCTGCTTAAGAATTATTATATTGCTTTATTGGACCTCTAGTAATTGTCGATGTCGACCTCTCGTCACTACTTCTCTGGGGTTAGGCTAGATACATACTGGGTATGCGTTAATTTACGTACTCATGCTGCACTTTTGCACTAAATGTGAAGGATCTGACATGTTTATTTGGTGATCATCTTGGCGCATAGGCGCACCTGGTGAGGGGAATTTATGTGAGCTGCATTCCAGGCTACGCATCGTAGTCCATCGAGTCTCCATCGTACTATGTGTTTTATCATGCCTATTTATATTCTGGATAGATGTTGTACTATTATTGTACTCCTTAGAAAATGCTCATGCATTTCTGACACCGGATTTTGGGGTAATACTTGTTGATGCTAACAGTTTCGTATATTATTTTCGCCTTCTATTTCTTTTATAAACTACCAATGTTGTACATTCCCGTGGATTTAGAAGTGTAAATCTCCTTCCTTATTAAAATCTATGTTTTCGAAAGTAATAAAATGAGTAATTATATTGATAAATCAACGTTGGCTTGCCTGACGGCGGCGATAGGCACCATCACGACCTACAGGAAGCAATTAAAGTACGTAACAGTTAAGGCATGGAATAAAATAATTAATAAAATGCGGGAAAGCATGGAAACAAGTATTTTGATGGCATATATACACTTGTCACCTCGCATATACTCCACTACAAATGTAATTCACATAGAACATAGCTCAAGGTTCCTAATTCCCTCGAATCAAGGTTAGACCCAACACTTACCTCGCTCCGCAAGCAAATCAAAGCTCAACCGGGGCCTTTCCTCTAAAATCTGCCCTCAAACTAATCGAATCTAACCAAAATCGACTCAATAACATCAAATAATGCTAGGGAAATCAACTACAATACATAAAGTTAAGATCTTTACACTTTTCCCAAAAAGTCAACAAAAGTCAACCCCGGGCCCGCTTTGTCAAAACTCAATATTCTGACCAAAACCCAATTACCCATTCACCCCCGAGCCCGATTATGTAATTTGTTTTGAAATCCGACCACAATTGGAGGTCTAAATCTCAATTTTATAAAAACTCCCAAATTCTTCCCAAATCCCTGATTTTCTACCATGAAAGAACATATATTAAGGTTAGAAATGAATAGGTGATGATGGAAATGGAAGAAAACAAGTTAAAGTACACTAACCTATCAAAGGGTGGTGGAATTTCGCTTCCAAATCGCCTCTAGGCCGAGCTCTAATGAAAAGATGGTGAAAAATGGGTGAAATCCCGTCTTTGGGATATTTTATGTCACTGGCATCAGGTCTTCATCGCGTTCATGAAGGACCTGATGCGTTCGCATAGCAATGTGTCCCATATGGCCTTCGCGTTCGCGAGATGTGCTCTGTGTTCGCGATGGTTCTTCCCCCATGACCATCGCGTTCGCAACCCAGTGATCGCGTTCGCGTAGCACACCAGCCCAGCCTTCTTAGAGTCCGCAAACCTTCGCATTCGCGTGTGGGTGGTCGCGTTCGCGAAGGGTAAGCCCCCGAAAGCTTCGTGTTCGCGATCCATTCCCCATGTTCGCGTGGGGTAAATCCCTACCCAGACCATGTTGCTCTTCACGATCGCGGGGGTATCTTCGCGATCGCGAAGAAGAAAGCACCAGATGACAGCTGAAGCCCAAAATAGAAATTTCCTAAGTTCAAATCATCCGTAGCCTATCCGAAACTCACCCGAGCCCTCGGGGCTCCAAATCAAACATGCACACAAGTCCAAAAACATCATACAAACTTGCCCGCTCTATTAAAACACCAAAATAACACCTAAAAATACGAATCGGACACCAAAACGAATGAGATTTCCAAAAAAACTCAAGAACGTGTAATTTCACAACCGGACGTTCGAATCACGTCAAACAAACTCCGTTTTCCATCAAATTTTGCAGACAAGTCATAAATGCTTAAATGAACCTATACCAAGTTCCGGAACCATAATCCAAATCTGGTAGCAACAAAGTCAACTTTTGATAAAACTTAGGAATTCTTTAAACCTTTAAACTGCCAGTTTTAACAAATTGCGTTAAATCAAGTTAGGGACTTTCGAATTCAATTCCGGGCATACGCCCAAGTCCCAAATCATGATACGGACCCACCGGGACCGTCAAAATACTTATCCCGGTCCATTTACACAAAATGTTGACCGTAGTCAACTGCAATGAATTTTAAAGCTTGATTTCACATTTTCATCAAATTTTCTCATAAAACTTTTCTGAAAATAGACACGGATTACGCGCACTAATCGAGGAAGGCTAAATGGAGCTATTAAAGGTCTTGGAATATAGAAATAAAAGGTAAAGCTATAAATGACCTATCTGGTCATCACATTCTCCACCTCTAAAACAAACGTTCATCCTCAAATGGACATAAAAAGGTACTTGGACTGGTGAAAAGGTGTGGATATCTACTCTGCATATTCGACTCAGACTCCCATGTGGCTGTCTCTATTGGCTGACCTCTCCACTACACTAGAACTGAAGGATAACTCTTAGACCCCAATTACCGGACCTGCCGGGCTAGAATAGCCACCTGCTCCTCTTCATAAGTCAAATCCTTGTCCAATTGGACTGAGCTGAAATCTAACACATGGGACGGATCACCGTGATACTTCTGGAGCATGGACACATGGAACACCGGATGGACAGCTGACAAACTAGGTGGCAATGCGAGCCTGTAGGCCACCTCACTCACTATCTGAAGAATCTCAAAGGGTCTGATATACCTAGGGCTCAACTTTCCCTTCTTTCTGAACCCCATCACACCCTTCATGGGTGAAACCCGAAGCAATAACCATGAATGCAACATCACGAACTCTATGGTCAGCATAACTCTTCTACCTAGACTGAGCTCTACGAAGTCGATCCCGAATAATCTTGACTTTATCTAAGGCATCCTGTACAAAATCGGTTCCCAAGAACTGAACCTCTCCCGGCTCGAACCATCCAACTGGCGAACGACACTGCCTCCCATATAATGCCTCATAGGGAGCCATCTGAATGCTGGACTGGTAGCTATTGTTGTAGGCAAGCACCGCAAGCGGCAAGAACTGATCCCAAGAACCCTTGAAATCCATAACGCAAGCGCAATACATATCCTCCAATATCTGAATAGTGCGCTCGGACTGTCTGTCCATTTGGGGGTGAAATGATGTACTCAACTCAACTCGCGTGCCTAACTCACGTTGTAAGGACCTCCAGAAGTGCGAGGTGAACTACATACCTCGATTAGAAATGATAGACAAGGGTACAACGTGTAGATGAACGATCTCGCAGATGTAGATCTCAGCTAACCGCACTGAAAAATAGATAAATGCCACTGGAATAAAATGTGCCGACCTGGTCAACCTATCCACAATGACTCATATCGCGTCGAACTTCCTCTGAGTCTATTGGAGTCCAACAACAAAATCCATAGTCGTACATTCCCACTTCCACTCAGGAATCTCTAGCGTCTAAAATAAACCACCAGGCCTCTGATACTCGTACTTTACTTGCATACAATTTAGACACCGAGCAACATATGTAACTATATCCTTCTTCATCCTCATCTACCATTAATGGTGCCGCAAGTCCTGATACATCTTGGCGACACCCGGATGAATAAAATATCGGGAACTGTGGGCCTCCTCAAGAATCAACTCACGAAGCCCATAAACATTGGGCACACAAATGCGACCCTGCATCCATAAAACCCCATCATCCCCAACAGTAACCTGCTTGGCACCACCGTGCCTCACCATGTCCTTAAAGAAAAAGCAAATGGGGATCATCATATTGACGCTCTCTGATGCGCTTATACAAGGAAAACCAAACGAATATGCAAGATAGAACCCGACTAGGCTCTGAAACATCTAACGTCAGAAACTGTTTGTCCAAAGCCTTAACATATGCAACAAATGGCCTCTCACCAACTGGAATATACGCAAGGCTGCCCGTACACACAACCATTCTACTCAAGGCATCAGCCACCACATTGGCGTTCCCGGGATGGTACAAGATAGTAATATCATAGTCTTTCATCAGCTCCAACCACCTCCTATGTGTCAAGTTGAGATCTTTTTGCTTGAACAAATACTGAAGACTCCGATGATCCGTGAATACCTCACACGACACGCTGTAAAGATAGTGCCTCCAAATCTTCAGTGCATGAACAATGGCTGCCAACTCTAAGTCATGAACATGGTTATTCTTCTCATGAGCCTTCAACTGCTATGACGCGTATGTAATCACCATGCCATCCTGCATCAATACTGCACCGAGACCGATATGAGATGCATCATAATACACCGTGTAGGATCCTAAACCTGTGGGCAACACCAACATTGGCACCGTAGTCAAAGTAGACTTGAGCTTATGAAAGCTCAGCTCATACTCATTCGGCCATCTGAACGGGGCACCCCTCGGGTCAATCTAGCTAACGGGGCTGCTATGGATGAAAACCCCTCCACGAAACGACGATAATAACCTACCAAACATAGGAAACTTCGGATCTCTGTAGCTGAAGTAGGTTTAGGCCAGTTCTGAACTGCCTCAATCTTCTTAGGATCCACCTTTATGCCCTCTGACTATATAACATGCTCCAAAACGGAGACTGAGTCTAACCAAAATTCACAATTTGAAAACTTGGCATATAACTGGCTATCCCTCAAAGTCTAAAGTACAACCCGAAGATGTTGCTCATGGTCCTCTCAACGGCGGGAGTAGATCAAGATATCATCAATGAATACAATCACAAAAGAATCCAAGTAGGGCTTGAACACCCGGTTCATCAAATCCATAAATATTTCTGGGGCATTTGTCAACCCAAATGACATTACTAGGAACTCATAATGCCCATACTGAGTCCGAAAATCCGTCTTAGGGACATCAAATGCCCTAATCTTCAACTGATGGTAGGCAGACCTCAAGCCAATCTTTGATAACACCTTGGCACCCTGAAGCTGATCAAACAAGTCATCAATCCTCGGCAACGGATACTTGTTCTTGATAGTGACCTTGTTCAACTGCCGATAGTCTACACACATCCTCATTGATCCATCTTTTTCTTTATGAACAACAGGGGCGCACCCCAGGGCGAGACACTAGGTCTAATGAAGCCCTTATCAAGCAAATCTTGCAACTGCTTCCTCAATTCCTTCAACTCCGGCGGGGCCATACGGTATAGTGGAATACATATGGGCTGAGTTCCCCGAGACAAATCAATATAGAAGTTAATATCTCTATCGGGTGGCATCCCTAGCAGATCTACAGGAAACACCTCTGGAAACTCACGAACAACTGGTACTGAATCCATGGAAGGAACCTCCACACTAGAATTACGGATATAGGCCAAATAAGTTAGACATCCCTTCTCGACTATACATCGAGCCTTCACATAAGAAATAACTCTATTGGTAGAGTGGCCAGAAGTCTCTCTCCACTCTAATTGAGGCAACTCGGCATGGCTAAAGTCATTGTCTTGGTGTGATAGTCCAATATAGCATGTGTTTACTCTCAAAATTGGAAAACAATTGAATTTGTAAGTGGTATTAAGGATATGTGGACTAATTTAACACAAAATAATAAATTAGATTGCAATTGAAATTAATAATGATAAAGTAAATGCAAACCATTGAATGATCTTGGACTTGGGAAGTTAATCACCCTCGAATCAGATACACTCTAATCGGTGCCAAGATACAGAAAAATAAGAGCTTTTAAATAATAATGATATATAGCTTTGAAATACGTGTTACAATGTGTTTAATGAATTATCAGACCCCCATTTATACAGTAGAGGAGTCCTACTTTAGGTATAATTCTATTAAAGGTAAAAAATCTCTTGACTTGATGATTGCCGGTTCCTTATTGATACGTGCCGAGATTCCCGCCGCAATATCCAACCGGTCACGGATATTTCGGTCTTCTGTTGGTTATGATAACAATGTTTCTTTGAGCTCGATCGAGGCTAAGGTCGACTCCTGGATTACAAACTCAATGTTCTCGAAGGCAGGCATTATGACCCCGGGTTCTAGCTCGGTGGGACTCGGGATCGATCTTCAGTCTTTGGTTGTCATATTCCTAACCTCTCATGTCGCAGGTGAGCTCGATTTCGACCGTACACAGATAGTCCCCTCATATTTTGAAGAGTAGACGACGAGAAACAATATGAGCTTCCGATTCTGTCTTCGATATCACACGACAGAAATGACAAAACCGTCAAATTGTCTTGTTAGTCAAGTCTTAATGGTATTAAACGCTTGTTAGTTGCGGGTCGGCCACTCCTAGATGCGAACCGTTGCTGGAAAACAATAAATACACCCTCATTTGTTCATT
Organism: Nicotiana otophora; assembly: GCA_000715115.1. Lineage (NCBI taxonomy): Eukaryota > Viridiplantae > Streptophyta > Magnoliopsida > Solanales > Solanaceae > Nicotiana > Nicotiana otophora. The sequence continues at coordinate 160,407 of AWOL01S0000636.1, forward strand.
CAAACCTGCTTCCCTTGTTCCTAAGAAATTTCAATACTTCTAAGTACTTATATTCTGGTTACTTTGATATCTTTTATAAGAACTCTCATTTGACTTTTTATCAATCCATCGAGTGTACTCTTTTAACTTCCTCTTTTTCCTTATTTCTTCTCTATAAAGAAATGGTGAAAACTTACAAATCCATTCCCCAAAAAGAAACTCCTTCTACCTCACGGACGGCTACCGAAGAGACCATTTCACGTATTGTTGTCGAGGAGCCAGCACCAGAACCTCCTCTAAAAATGTTCATCCTGAGGGGATGCCCGGTCAATGCTGACTTTAAAGTCGAAAAGACCTCCTCTGTACCAGGCCGGTGTGAGGAGGTCTCGAGGTACATCTGCTCGATCACCGAGGATATTCTCTTCGGAGTCAAGAAAGATTGTAAATGGGCTGACAAACATGTGGTGGTTCCCAAACCTGACAAAGCCATCACTACCCACGTCGAGGGTTTTTATGTGTTTACACTTATACCTTCACACTGGGCCCCTTAGACCCGGTTATCGTCGATTATTTTAAAGGATATGAGGTAACACTCAGTCAAATTCACCCTTCTTTCTGGAGGATCGTAATCTTCCTCAATATCTTTGCGAGCAAGATTGAAGGGTTTCCTTTAATGATTGACCACCTTATGCGTTTATACAGTCCCCGACTCTACTGGGTAGGACTGATCCTCGTTCGTCGGGCCAGTAAAGCCATTTTCTTGAGTATCGATAAAGATATGGATCGAGGTTGGCTAGGCCATTTCATTCGAGTGAGGACCTCAGACTTGATCTTAGCCGAGCACATGTCGTTCCCTCAGAAGTGGAACATGAAACTTAAGTACATAATTTTTCTTCCATGATTTTATTTATCGCCCTTTTCCTTCCTTCTTATCAGTGTTCTGTGATGGTGCAGCTATTGCTCGGATCCCGGACACAATTCCTCAACTCAAGGAATGGGTCAAGGTAATCATGTCATAAAGGCCTTATTCCGAGCGCTCATGGCGCGAGCTTTCAAAGGGTCGATGGGAGGCCCGTTCGCACGGTGAGATCTCTTTCATGAGTAATTTTTTTCCCCTTTTGCACGACTAAGTCCTCACTTGTTTTATTTCTTTTTGTAGGTTTACCCAAGGATTTCCAAATGAGGCCTCTATCCGGTAGGTAACGATCTCCCCACTAAGTCCCCTGCTACGAAACATGGTGAAGGGAAGAAGAGAAAAGGGGGTCTGAGTTCTCCGAGCTCGGAGAAAAAGAAACCAAGGAGGAGGCTGATCCGCAAGCCAAAAGAAACCTCCAGCTCCTGAATACCTGATTGAGACTCCCTCTACCAGCTTAGGGACGAGTCCGAAGAGGATGCAATTTTAGTGGCCTAGGAGCCATCGGTCCTTGAAGAATGGGAATCAACCGAAGGGGGAACGATGGAGGCCAATCCCACCCAAACTCAAGAAGTTGATGCATCAGTGAAGGTCGAGAACCCTCAAGACGTTAGTTCTGATCTACCCGGTGTCGTTGATATAACTAGATAGCCTTGGTTCGCGGACTCAATGTTCGTCGAAGCTCAAGCGGCGAAGGAGCGTTCAAATGAGGGGGTTCAAGCAGTGAACGATCCCCTCTAAAGCTTTTTCGATGGCGTGGACTCTATTTCCATGGAGGATGTCACCGGATTGGGTGATTTAGAAGTACCAAGAAGAAGTCCACCCTCGAGGACAGGTAGGTCTAGCTCGAGCCCGAGATTGATCAATCGATTCCCTGCCCCGAGTGTCGATCCCTATCGGAAGCGGTTGATCGTTATCTCTATTTCGGAGGACGCCCCAGTCCTTTCCGCGCCTGTTGGGGTTGCTAGTTACCTCTGGTGCCTGGTGCCTGAAAAAGACCAGGCAAAGATGAACAAGGTGGAATCTCCATGCTTGTTCAACGAAGCGCAACAGGCATTGAATCGGGTATAGTGTTATCAAGCCTTTTCATTTTACAGCTTTGGTTACTTCATGATCTTAATATATTTTCTTATATTCGCAGGCCTCGGTGCTTCACCACAAGACCTTCTTCTGATATCGAGAAGAGTTGAGTCTGCTCGAGGCCGACGCCAAGGAGCTTATTGAGAAGAGTGATATGTACAAACTTCTCAGTGAGAAACGTGAGGGGGAGCTTAAGAGTTTCCGAGCTCAGCTGGAGGTTGCTCGAAAGGCGCATGCCAACTTGGTCAAGCAGGTAAAAATATTTGAGGTTAGTGACAAAGAGCTAAGCTCAGTGACTAAAGATCGGAATCCACAAGTCCAACAAAAAGTCGATTGGATCAGTCAACTCTGAGCTCAGATGGATGTTGTCAAGGTCGAGACCGACAAATGGAGGGGCAAGATGGATTGTCTAGCCTAGAAAAAAGAGGCTGCTTGGGTGCAACTGACTTCGGCTGAGGTCCAACTTCAAGCAACAAAGGAAAAGGCCGAGGTGCAGGCCAAAAAGGTTGAAGAGCTCCAGTCTCGGCTAAGTTCGGCTGCGTCTGATCAAAATATTATGGCCAAGGAACTTGAAACGGCCAAGTCAGGGACCATGGTGGTTAACGTCGACGTCGACGAGATGGTGGCCCAATATAAGGCCGATGCCGAGGCGGCCCACGAATGCTTGAAAAACATTATCGACTATGAGAAGCAGCAATCACGAAGAGAGTCCCTCGAGGAGATTCAAGCTCGGGGTTTTGATCTATCAGTCGAGATCGAAACCGCTAAGGGCTCGAGGCCGAGGCCAAGAAGTTGGCCTACCCTGAAGAAGAAGGAGAAGGAGAAGAAGAAGACTTAGAGGGTTCCAATGGATCCGGGCGTGGAGTAGACCAGGCTATATAGATGCCTTTTTTGTTTTTAGTACTTTGTGTACTTTTGTATATATATTGTTTTTGTAAAGGCTACTTGGCCTTCTTAAAGACTGTATATAATATAAGGCTTGTTTTTCCCCTTCGATAGTTTATGAATATTGTTTTCCTTTGCTTTATTCTTTATATTTGCAAGGGTCGAAATGCCTTAGCATAAAATACTTAAGTCATGTTCGGATGTTTGAACAAGCCTTGCCTTTGACATTATTTTGCTTAAGGCATTGTGGGAGTTTGGTATGACCGGAATTTGTTTTTCCCAAAGTACTTATGATTTTTTATAATTTGCCGAGGGTAGCCTTTAGAACCAGTTATAAAATTTTGAAGGCCTTGTTTTTTTGTTACGGGTCTCGGATGTCTCCGGTCCATTTTAATATGGACATAGCCTTTTTAGTTCGGGTGTTGCCTAGTGGGCTCGTTACCCCGAGTTATCTGGCTTGCCTAAGATAACAGTCCCCGAATGGGGATGGCCGTAGCCTTTAAGGTTCGGGCATTGCCTAATTGGTCTTGTGCCCTCGGGATTTTGATAGCCCTAGCCATCCGGTTTTGTTTTTGGACGGTAGTCCCCGATTGGGAGCGATTGTTTGAAATTGGGTAAGACGGCCCTTGGGCTTGATGCCTTTAATGGATCTAATATAGGAAATTCTTTTAATAAAGATGAGAAATTTTTAAGGAACAAGATGCTTATCTGTAAGGTAGAAACTTCTTTTTATTCTTGTGCGCAATAGTCACACATGAGTACAAGTTTTGTGCCAGGGCTCGAGAAGTCTATGCGAGCACGGTTCATTTGATCGTTTGGCCTTTACAGTAAATCCTATCGATCGAGCCGAGACCATTCAATCATAAAGTTTCTTTGCTTGTTAAAGTCTTTATCCGAGGGTAATGCCCCCTAGTGTTCGGGGCCGATCGTAGAAAGGACTCGAATACTGTTGTTGTGATCTTCGATACCGGTTCGTAACTGGCCTTCAATTCTAAGTTAGCAAGATCTACTGTTGCCTCGTTAAAAATCTTGCCGGAAAACCCATTTGGTACAAAACCAGTTTAAGGGAAAAAGAGTGCAACGCGTGCTTTCAGACCTAAAGATTGTATCGTTCTTTGATGATTGCCTGCAGGTGTTAGTTCGTAATACAAATAAACAAAAGGAAATGAATGGCGTCGTACCTTAGCTGTAGTATTGCTTCAAGTGAGATATGTTCCAGTTGTTCAGTAGTTGCTCACCGTTCATTGTTCCGAGTGTGTACGCTCCTTTACCGGTGATCCTGATAAGTTGATAAGGGCCTCCCAGTTCGGTCTGAAACTTCCCTTCATTCGGGTTTCGGGTATTTAGCGTAACCTTCCTTAGTACCAAGTCCCTGACATTGAAGTGTCAAATGTTGGACCTTCGATTGTAATATCTCTCGATCCGCTGCTTTTGGGCGGCCAACCGGACAAGGGCTGCTTCGTGCCTTTCATCCAACAGATCTAGGCTCGTGCTCATAGCCTCGTCATTTGATTCCTTGGTTGCATATCGGAACCTGAGACTTGGTTCTTCGACTTCAACCAGTATTAGAGATTCGGCGCCGTAGACCAGTGAGAACGGGGTGGCCCCGGTACTAGACTTTGAGGTCGTTCGGTATGCCCATAAGACTTCAGATAGGATTTTCTTCCATTTTCCCTTGGCATCAGCTAACCTATTTTTGAGGTTTTAGAGTATCGTTTTGTTGGTCATTTCTGCTTGTCCATTCCCACTAGGGTGGTAGGGTGTTGATAGGATCCATTTGATCTTATGATCTTCGAGAAACTTACTTACTTTGCTTGCCTAATAGGTCTTGTGCCCTCAAGCTTTCAATAGACCGAGCCGTCCGAGTTTGTTTTTAGACGGCAGTCCCCGATTGGAAGCGATCGTTTGAAATCAGATAAGGCGGCCCTTGGGCTCGATGCCTTTAAGGAATCGAATATAGGAAATTCTTTGAACAAAGAAGAGAAATGTTTAAGGGACAGGATGTTTATCCGCAAGGTATAAACATCTTTTTATTCTTGTGCTCAATAGTGACACATGTGTACAAGTTTTGTGCCAGGGCTCGAGCAGTCTGTGCTGGCACGGTTCATTTGACCGTTTGACCTTTACAGTAAATCCTAACGATCGAGCCGAGACCATTCAATCATAAAGTTGCTTTCCTTACTAAAGTAGTTATTCAAGAGTAATGCCCCCCAGTGTTCGGGGCCGATCATAGAAAGGCCTCAAATACTAATGTTTTGATCTTCTATACCGGTTCGTAACTTGCCTTCAATTCTAAGTTAGCACGATCTACTGTTGCCTCGTTAAAATCTTTGCCGGAAAACCCATTTGCGACAAAACCGGTTCAAGGGAAAAAAAACAGCAATGTGTGCTTTCAGACTTCAAGATTGTATCGTTCTTTGATGATTCCCTGCAGGTGTTAGTTCGTAATGCAAATAAATAAAAGGAAATGAATGGGGTCGTACCTTAGCAGTATTATCTCTTCAAGTGAGATATATTCCAGTTGTTCGGCAGTTGCTCACTGTTCATTGTTCCGAGTTTGTACGATCGTTTACCGGTGATCCCGATAATTTGATAAAGGCCTTCCCAGTTTGGTCCCAACTTCCCTTCGTTCGGGTTTCGGGTGTTTAGCGTAACCTTCCTTAGTACCAAGTCCCTGACATTCAAGTGTCGAAGGTTGGCCCTTCGATTGTAATATCTCTCGATCCGCTGCTTTTGTGCGGCCAATTGGATAAGGGATGCTTCGCGCCTTTCATCCAATAGATCTAGGCTCGTGTTCATAGCCTCATAATTTGATTGCTTGATTGCATATTAGAACTCGAGACTTGGTTCTCCAACTTCGACATGTATTAGAGATTCGGCGCCGTAGACCAGTGAAAATGGGGTGGCCCCGGTACTGCACTTTGAGGTCGTTCGGTATGCCCATAAGACTTTGGGTACGATTTCCTTCCATTATCCCTTGGCGTCAGCTAACCTCTTTTTGAGGCTTTGAAGTATGGTTTTGTTGGTCGATTCTGCTTGTCCGTTCCCACTACGGTGGTAGGGTGTTGACAGGATCCTTTTGATCTTATGTTCTTCGAGAAACTTACTTACTTTGCTACCAATGAATTTCTTCCCGTTGTCGCACATGATCTCGATCGGCATTCTGAAGTGGCATATGATATGGTCCCAAATGAAATTGATAACTTCTTTATCCCTGACCTTTTCGTATTCCTGGACTTCCACCTACTTAGAAAAATAGTCAGTCATAAACAATATAAATCGAGCCTTACCGGGTTGGAAAAATCGAATGCAGCAGCTCCCCGGGATGATGAATCATCGGAGAGTGTCTTTGACAATTATCACGTTTTTGTACGAACTACTTCGAGTCCTTTTCCATATAGATCCAGTAATATCCGACTCTGATTACTTTTCAAACCAATGATTCGGCGCCTAAATGATTTCCACAGGTGCCTCCATGGATTTCCCTCAAAACATAATCGATGTCCCCTGGTCCTATACATATCGCGAGTAGGCCATCGAATGTCTTTCTGAACAGGGTTCCGTCTTTGGATAGGCTAAAACGGGATGCCTTTGTACGTAGGGCCCTTAATTCCCTTGGATCCGACGACAGTTTTCCGGTCTTAAGGTATTCTATATATTTGTTTATCCAGTCCCAAGTTAGGCTCATCTAGTTAATCTCGGCATGACCTTCTTCCACTACCGATCTAATAAGTTGTACGACTGCCTCCAAGTTTCACTCATTGTCCTCGACCGATAACCCTAGGTCGGCGAGGGCATCGGCCTCACTATTTTGATCCCGAGGTACATTTTGCAAAGTCCATTCTTTAAATCCATGTAATGTTACCTGCAATTTATCCAGGTACCTTTGCATTTGTTCTTCTCTGACCTCGAACATCCCATTAACTTGGTTTACCTCAAAAATGGTGTCGCACTTAACTTCAATTACCTCTACCCAGAAGCTTTTGGCTAGTTCGAGACCTGCAATCATAGCCTCATATTTGGCCTCATTGTTAATCAATTTCACAGTCCTAATAGATTGTCTAACTACATTGCCTGTTGGTGGCTTCAATACGATGCTAAGTCCGGACCCTTTTGCGTTCGAGGCTCCATCTGTAAAGAGGGTCCAGATCCCCGAGGAGGTTCCTAAGGTGATTACTAACTCTCTTTCGACCTCGAGTATTAGGGCCGGCGTAAAGTTGGCCACAAAGTCTGCCATAATTTGAGACTTAATGGCGGTCTGAGGTCGATATTCAATATCGTACCCACTGATTTCCACGGCCCATTTGGCCAACCGGCCCGAGAGCTCGGGCTTATGCATAACATTCCTCAATGGGTAAGTAGTCACGACACATATTAGGTGACACTGGAAGTATTGTTTTAGCTTTATAGAGGCGCTTAACAAAATGAGCGCCAGCTTTTCTAGGTGAGGATACCTAGTTTTAGCTTCACCTAGGGTCCTGCTAACATAGTAAATTGGAAATTGCGTACCTTGCTCTTCCCGAACTAGGACTCCACTTACCGCTATCTCCGATACTGCCAAGTACAAGTATAGTTGTTCGTCCGTCTTCGGCGTGTGGAGCAGCGGTGGGCTCGATATATATCGTTTGAGTTCCTCCAAGGCCCATTGGCACTCTAGGGTCCATGAGAAGTTATTCTTCTTCTTCAATAGCATTAAGAACCGGTGGCTCTTATCGGAGGATCTCGAGATGAATCGCCCAGGGGCAGGTATGCGCCCGGTTAATCTTTGCACCACTTTCACGTTGTCCACAACCGTGATATCGTTGATGGCTTTGATCTTGTTGGGGTTGATCTCGATTCCCCGGTTGGATACCATGAATCCTAGGAATTTACCTGACCAAACTCCAAACACATATTTCTCCGGGTTCAACTTCATATTGTATTTCTTTAATATGCTGAAGGTTTCCTGCAAATGTTTTAAATGGTCCTCTACTCGCTGGGACTTAACCAATATATCATCAAAACCTCCATTGATTTTCATATTTGTTCCTCGAACATCCGATTTAGTAGGCGTTGGTGAGTGGCACCCGCATTTTTTAACCCGAATGGCATCATGTTATAGTAATAGGTGTCGTATTTAGTGATGAAGGAGGTTTTTTCTTGGTCACCCGGGTCCATCCGTATTTGGTTGTACCCGGAGTAGGCATCGAGAAAACTGAGGATATCGTGGCCGGTCGCGGCATCGATCATGCGATCGATGTTGGGCAAATGGAAAGAGTCCTTGGGACATGCCTTATTCACATCCTTATAGTCTACACACATTCTTAATTTATTCCCCTTTTTAGGGACTACCACTACGTTCGCTAACCAATCCAGGTATTTAACCTCCCGAATGGAACCTATTTTAAGGAGTTTAGATACCTCGTCCTTGATGAAAGCATGTTTGATCTTGGATTGGGGTCTCCTCTTCTGCTTCACCGGATGGGATTTTGGGTCCAGGCTTAGCTTATAAGTGGTTATTTCCAACGGGATTCCTACCATGTCAAGGTAGGACCAAGCAAAACAATCTATGTTAGCTATAAAAAACTAAATGAGTTTTTCCCTGAGCTCAAGATTTAACCCTGTGCCCAAGTATACCTTTCGATCGGGTAGGCGCTCGACAAACATGACATATTTCAGCTCCACGACTATCGATTTAGTGGCGTCAGAATCATCTGGGGCTATAAAAGACCTAGGTATCCCGTTATCATAATCATCGTCTTCATCAATATCCTGTTTCTCCGGTAGGGTCGGAGTTGATGTCGGCAATTGCTACTTAGTTTCTGGCTTTGTGATGGAACTCGGCCCCTTTGTCATTGCAAGTGCAGATATCAAAATCGCCTCTTCGATCGCAAATATCTCCTTTGCGGCTGGCTATTCTCCGTAGATTGTTTTAATTTTCCCTGGTGTTGGGAATTTTAACACATGGTGCAGAGTTGAGGGTACTTCCCTCATGTTGTGGATCCATGGCCTTCCGAACAAAGTGTTGTACCTCATGTCTCCTTCGATTACATAAAACTTAGATTCCTGGATGGTTCCAGTTGTGTTCATCGGTAATGTTATCTCACCCTTAGTGGTTTCACATGCCATGTTGAATCTGTATAGAACTCGGACTGCAGGCACGATTCGGTCTTGTAGACCGAGCTGATCCACGACCCTCCATCGGATGATGTTGGCCGAGCTACATGGATCAATTAAAACATGTTTAATTCGAATTTTATTTATGAGTACAGATATTACCAGTGCATCATTGTGGGGCAGCACGATCCCTTCCGTATCCTCGTCACTGAAAGACAAGGTTCCTTCTGGTATGTAATCTCGAGTTCATTTCTCCCTCGTGATGGACACTTTGGTGCGTTTCCACATCGGCCCCTGAGGGACATCGACCCCACCAATGATCATGTTAATGCCGCATTGAGGTTCTTCTAGCTCCGTCTATTTGTTAGAATACCTATTCCTGAAATGATTCTTGGCTCGGTCGCTCAGGAATGCTCGAAGATGCCCGTTGTTGAATAGTCGGGCTACTTCCTCTCTCAACTATCGGCAATCGTCCGTTTTGTGGCCGTGAATACCGTGATATTTACATATCTGGTTAGGATCCCTTTGGGTTGGATCAGATCGTAGATATCGAGGTCATTTGGTATCTTTGATATGTCCGATAGCTAATACAATGGCGGCAACATCGACATTAAAGTTGTATTCCGATAACCTCGGTGCTTCTTAAGGCCCTATGGGCCTATCAAAGATGGTTTTGCTCGTGAGTCCCTGGTTTCTATGACCTCGGTCACTTCTCCTTTCGTTTATCATAGAGTTCCACCCGGACCCACAGCTTCTTCGATCTCCATCATACGGCTAGTATCGATCCCTATTTGGTCTCGGTTTAGGATCGATGTCTCTCTTGACTCTGTCAATGTTTCTGACGGGATAAACAGACCCCGAAGGGGCCCCGAGTTGATCGTCTTCCACTCTGATCTTTGATTGGTACTGGTTATGCACGTCGACCCAAGTAATGGCTAGATATTCTATCAGGTTTTGTTTCAACTGTTGTGAAGCCACCGAGCTTCGAATGAGACCTTGGGTGAAAGACTGAACGGCTCAATCATCAGCGATAGGTGGCAGGTCCATTCGTTTCATTTGAAACCAGGACAAGAACTCTCCGTGAATCTCGTTATCCTTCTGTTTTACTTTGAAAAGGTCTGATTTCCTGGTTTCGACCTTGATGGCCCCGGCGTGTACTTTCACAAAAGAATCTGCAAGCATAGCAAATGAATCAATAGAATTAGGAGGTAAGTTGTGATACCATATCATGGACCCTTTTGACAGGGTCTCTCTAAACTTCTTCAAGATGACATACTCGATCTCATCGTCCTCCAAGTCATTTCCTTTGATTGCACATGTGTAAGAGGTTACATGCACATTTAGGTCGGTCATTTCGTTATACTTAGCAATCTCGGGCATGCAAAATTTCTTAGGGATCGGCTTCCGAGCCGCGCTCGGAGGAAAAGGTTTTTGCACGAACTTCCTAGAATCCAGGCCTTTCAATATTGGCGGTGCTCCTAGGATGTGGTCTATCCAAGAATTATAGGTTTCCACCTATTTGTCATTAGCTTCAATTTTCTTCTCCCCTGATTCTATCCGTTTTCTCAGCTCTTCGAGCATCTTTATGATCTTGAGGTTAGCCCCCGATTCATGTTCATTTAACCTTTCTGCGACCGGGTCATCACTGCGGGTGACTTCCCGGGGTGGATCTGTTTCAACCGTGCTCAGTGCACGGCTTTAGTTCTGTAACTGAGGTATCGTCGCCTGTTAAGTGTGCAACATTTTGAAGATCACCCGTAAACTGATCCCGTCTCCTCCAATGTTTTGTGTGTTTTGAATGGCCGATCGGGCTCTACCACAGATGCTATTCTCGGGGTCAATAGGCAAGTTTACGTCGATAGCCACATGTTAATTAGCATCAATCAGGCCCGCGGCCGGAATTCCAATAGGATCAACGGGCGGTGCCTTGTTACTGGGTGTTATGTTGTTATTTTCACCGTGATGGCCGAAATCGTTGTCAACATATAGGGGTGCTGATTGAGAGTTCGACATTTTGAGTTTTAACCTGAAATTAAACACTTCAAAGAAAATGTATAAAGTAGTGTGTGTTATGGAGATTTGTATCAAATAACCACTATTATCCTTAGCCTCACGGTGGACGCCAAACTGTTTACCCTGAAAATCGGATAATAATTGAATTTGTAAGTGGTTTTAAGGATACGTGGATTAGTAAGTGCAGGCGAACCAGTTGGTCTAGTCAACATTTAATCTTCCACCATCTCCCGGCGGAACCAGTCATCTGAAATGCTGCAAAATTGACCCCATTGGTCTCAACTAAACCCATGTTGCGCAACACCTCATGGCAACGGTCCAGAAAATCCTATGGGTCCTCAGAAGATGCACGAATGAAATGAACAGGAAAGAGCTTGGTAATTCTATCCAACATCAACATGGCCTCATAAGACATGGCAGGCCTATCACCGGCCTGTGCCGCAACAACCGACTGAACCACCCAAACTGGCGAGGTGGCTGGAGTCTGATACTGGGGAGCCACTTGATTTGAGGTGTCAGTAGCGGGAGTCTGTGCTCCTCCCCCAGCTCGAGAGATGGTTGGTGCCACCGGGAAGGTACCGGCCTGGGCCACATTCTCCATAAGGGCCACCAAACAGACTAGAGCGTCTTCAAGCACTAGAGTGGCTATGAACCCCTCCGAAACCTGAGCTGGTCCGACGGGTATAGTCTTAGCTGGAACCTCCTCCTCAAAATCCACCCGAGACTCCACTGCGGGCCTCTGCCTCGGCCTCTGGCGCGACCTCGGCCTTGACCTCTTCCCCTGGTAGTAGCTGCCACAAGGGACTCCGGCTCCTATCCGACTGTAGATGCCGTGCGTGGTCTCTCCATCTACAAGAGAACAAGAATAGAATGGTTCAATCATCAATGATAGAATAAAATCGCACGATAGCGAAAGAAAGAAATGAAATTTTTCCTAAACTCCATAGCCTCTGGAAGATAAGTACAGGCGTATCCGTACTGATCCTCCAGACTCTACTAAGCTTGCTCGTGACTCGTGACACCTAGGTAACCTAGTGCTCTGATACCAACTTGTCACGACCCAAAATTCCCACCCTCGGGACCGTAATAGCGTCTAATATTTCACTTGCTAGGCAAGACAACGTTAGAATAGTTTTTAGCCATTTTTAACAAATCAAATTAACTAATACCAATTAAAATATAATAACTGGAATAGAACTGAAATAGAGTCAAAAACCATAATAACCGTAATATTTAGATAAAATCCCAGAACTAGTGTCACTAGTGCATGAGCGACTAGAATAACACAGATATTGGTCTGAATGAAAGTAAAACAGTCTAAAATAAAATAAACAGCTAGGATAAGGTAGAAGGAGAATTTAGGGCTGCGAACGCCGAGCAACTGTACCCCAAATCTCCAATCCGGCAATCAATCTGAGCAATCTACTGACCGCCGCTAGGACCGTCTCTAAAATCTACACAAGAAGTGCAGAGTGTAGTATGAGTACAACCGACCCCATGTACTGTGTAAGTGCCAAGCCTAACCTCGACGAAGTAGTGACGAGGCTACGGCGGGTCACTTACAATAACCTGTACGCAGTATAATAACAATAACAGGAAAGAAATGAGGGAAAAGTAAGACAGTTAACTTATGCAAATAAACTCAACCATTGAGATCAGTAAATCTAGAAACACCAGTACTCAGAATCTAGTATAAAAGCATCGTAAGCTAACACAGTACAACAATGAATACAAAACACACAATCTGTTGCGGCGCACAATCCGATCCCACCGTACAAACACAATTCTCTCTTATTTCACCCATTGCGGGGTGTAATCCGATCCCACCTTACAAACACAATAGTCCCTTATTTCGCCATTTCAATATCAATAATAACATGTAAAATTCAGTGCAGCGCGCAACCCGATCCCACCATATAATCAGAATCAATATCATATTCTTCCCTTATTTCACCATATCAAAGTCACATATAAAATCCGTTGTGGCGTGCAAGCCGATCCCGCCATATCAATATCAATCCTCCCTTATTCCTCATGTTGCGGCGTGCAACCTGATCCACAAATAAAATAAACAAACGTAAGCAATTCAACAACCCAATTCACAAGAATCTCTACGATTAAAGAATATGAAAAACAAGCCATAAAAGGACCTCACACCAAATCAAGGAATGCTACAATTAATACAAGCAGCAAGACAACTCAAATATATGACAACTAAAGTGTACAAGTAAGACAATTAAGGCAAGTAGCAATTAATCATGGAAGCATGGGAGGACCCAACGTTTTAATATGAGAGAGATAAGCGACGATTAGGAAGTTAAGTCATATGAAGCAATTAAAGCACGTAACAGTTAAGTCATGGAATAAAATATTTAATAAAATGCAGGAAAGCACGGAAATACGTATTTGGATGGCGTATATACACTCGTCACCTCGCATATACGCCTCTACACATGTAATTCACATAGCACATAGCTCAAGGGTTACTAATTCCCTCAAATCTTGGTTAGACCCAATACTTACCTCGCTCTGCAAGCAAATCAAAGATCAACCGGGGCCTTTCCTCTAAAATCCGCCTCCAAACCAATCGAAGCTAACCAAAATCGACTTAATAACATCACAAAATACTAGGAAAATCAATTACAATACATAAAGTTAAGATCTTTACACTTTTTTCCAAAAAGTCAACAAAAGTCAACCCTAGGCCCGCTTGGTTAAAACTCGAGATTGGGACAAATACCCAATTACCCATTCACCCCTAAGCCTGATTATGTAGTTAGTTTCGAAATCCGACCTCAATTTAAGGTCTAAATCTCAATTTTAGAAAAATCCTCCAATTCTTCCCAAATCCCTAATTTTCTACCATGAAAGAACATAGATTAAGGTTAGAAATTAATGGGTGATGATGAAAATGGAAGAAAACAAGTTAAAGTACACTTACCTATGAAAGGGTGGTGAAATTTCTCTTCCAAATCGCCTCAAGGCTGGGCTCTATTGAAAGATGGTGAAAAATGGGTGAAATCCTATCTTTGGGATATTTTAAGTCACTGGCATCATGTCTTCATCGCGTTCGTGACGGACCTGAAGCATTCGCGTAGCACTGTGGCCTGAATGGCCTTCGCGTTCACGAGATGTGCTCCACATTCACGATGGTTCTTCCCCAAAGACCATCACGTTCGCGACCCAGTGATCACGTTCACATAGCACACCAGCCCAGCCTTCCCAGAGTCCCACAAACCTTCACTTTCGCGTGTAGGTGGTCGCATTCGCGAAGGGTAAGCAGCCCAAAGTTTCACGTTCGTGACCTATTCCCCGCATTCGTGTAGGGTAAATCCCATGTTGCTATTTGCGATCACAAGAGTATCTTCGCGATGGCGAAGAAGAAAGCACCAGATGACAACAGAACTTCCAAAAACCAGATATTTACTAAGTTCAAATCATTCGTAGCCTATCCGAAACTCACCCGAGCCCTCGGGGCTACAAACCAAACATGTACACAAGTCCAAAAATATCATACGAACTCGCTCTCGTGATCAAAATACCAAAATAATACCTAGAACTACCAATCGGACACCAAAACGAATGAAATTTCCAAAGAAACTCAAGAACATGTAATTTCACAACCGTATATCCGTATCACGTCAAACAAACTCCGTTGTGCATCAAATTTTGCAGACAAGTCATAAATACTGATATGAACCTATACAAAGTTCTGAATCAGTAATCCAAATTTGGTATCAACAAAGTCAACCTACGGTCAAACTTAGGAATTCTTTAAACCTTTAAACTGTTAGTTTTCAACAAATTACGTAAATCAAGCTAGGGACTTCCAAATTCAATTAGGGGAATATGCTGAAGTACCAAATTATGTTACGGACCCACCCAGACCGTCAAAACACTGATCTGGATCAATTTATACAAAACATTGACCGTAGTCAAGTCAAATGAGTTTTAAAGCACAATTTTACATTTTCATCAATTTTTCACATAAAACCTTTCCGAAAAAAGACATGGATTGTGCATGCATTTTGAGGAAGGCTAAACGGAGCTATTCGAGGTCTCGAGACACAGAAATAAAAGATAAAACTATAAATGACCTATCGGGTCATCACAGTTGTCTTTTCACCCCTCCAAACTTTGCTTCAAAACTCTCTAGTTTCAGAGATTGGCATACGAGGTTAACTACGTACCATCTCGCAGTTGTCCTTAACTCATGTCCAAATCTAGGTAAATCTACTCTTAGAATTCCTAGGTCAATGTACACAGAGTCTTGCAACATGCTTTAGCTGAATTAATCCTTGCATATCCTTTACTTACTACATATTCTTTGTATATCTGTGATATATTCTCTTCATGCCATTGTTATGTATTCTTTATCTATTACATATACATTCAAGTTGTTTTCTACCACTACGTTCTCTCTGCCTGACTATTTTGGTTGACTTGTGTTGAACCTTGGACCTTTAAAAATAGACAAAATCATTCCGGTCTTTATGACAATCCTTATAACCATACCATCATCCGGACTCTACCATTCTTTTGAAAGATATGTCAAATTAGCTTGGTACATCTTCCACTTATTTGACGTATTCTTCTTAGCCATATCTCACACTCTCATTGACTTCCGTCATTAGAGACAGATCCATGCACTATGCTACCATCTATCTCTTATTCAAGATATACCAGTCTCTACCCACCCACCCAAAAAATCTCATTCACAGCCACTTCTTCTCAAGGAACAGTCACTTATTCATGATAACCATACATATCTCATAATTTTAGTAGTTGGCCCGAAGTATGTTTTGACCTGATTCTTGCCTTGGAAGATGCATAGGGAACCCTACATAAGGATTCGGTCTCCCCACTGTTTCAAAACAATTTCCCCAGTACGAAAAACTGGGGCAGTTATTTGGAATAGTGCGATGATGCTCTCAACCTAGAAATCTCCGAGAGCGTCAACCAAAATCCAAACATCAAAATACCATGCCAACCTTACTCTAACCCTCACTCGACTTAAATCTGAACATATGGGACGCAAGTCCTTTCTTCAATCATCTGGCTATGGAGTCATGGTTTTCATTCCCACTTCCCAAATTCAAAGATTCACTAAAAGTCAACCCATTTTGTTATAGGGGCGAGTTGTTAGTTAGCTTTCGAGAAGTGTCACGCTCGCACGACAGAGAAGCCTTGAGTCAGCAAGAATCAATTCCCCTCCCTCGATATAAGAATGTTTCTTTGGACGCAGGAGGGACAACACAATTTCTGGAACTATTATGGAATGTCGGCATCGTGTTTCCAATCACAACCGGATACACCACTGGCTGTACAGCCTAACTCTACACCCACTTAATTTTATAACTTCACCTAAGAGGGACTCTAAGATTTTCTCCTCCGAGTTTTGTATGATTAACATCCTGGGCACTTCAGGGAGACATCGTTTGGACTTGGTCTTGGTGGAGCATCAGTCAGATAATCAGGGAGTAGTAGTTTTACATTGAAATCCATCATTTTTTTGACTTTGCTACTCTTACCACTTTTATATGTTTAGATCATAACATCGTTCCCGGTAGTCAACCGTGGATGATCATCAAATGGTTGATGGATAGTCGAAAGAGTAGTAGTTATACAATCAACTCCATTATTTTTCATGACTTCGCTACTCTCAGCACTTTTCTCTATTTAGATCAGAACATCATTCATGGTTATCAACCGGGGACGATTATCAAATAGTTTTTGTGGACGGCCGAAAGATGCATTGTCTTGGGCTTGCTCGGGAAATAACATCTGACGTTGGACATTATAGAACATCAATCGAAAAATTAGGGGAGTGTTAGTTGTACAATCACTTCTTTATTTCGTCATTTTATGAAGGCACTACTCTCACAGTATTTCTATATCTTGATCAAATAATCGCCCTAGCTAGTAGCGAGGGGCGATCACCAAAAGGTTCTTACAGACAACTTGAAGGATGCAACAAAGTATCCGTGCATTTCAATTAGGAGACAACCATAACAACTATCTCACAAATAGTCAGGGGTGTCAAAGCAACTGTTCGAAGGAGCAGCTGGGGTAAATGTTCTGGACGGAGTCACTCTTGCACTCTAGAGGCACCACACCCAATCATGGGTACAACGAGGCATCGCTCTGAGTTTGTCTAAACCCTTGAATTTTATCCATATCATTGATGCAATTAATGCAGTTAGTTGAAATCCTTCAAAAATAGGAGAGTAAAAGAAGTGTTGAAAATCATACACCTTATACTCTCCAACCTTCACGAACAACTCATACCTGATTCTTGACCTCGTGTCAAGATACGTAGGCAACCTGTAATGGGTCCAATTTTTCTCGTCCTTAACTAGAGGAATCAGTCAAGCTAGGCCACTTGGATCACAGTTGACTGAAGATCTTTGCGAAAAAATCATTACTAAAAAGCAAAAACAACACATATACCTATATCTTCCTCTGTTGCTCCTCTAGAAGTCTCCTCATGAGACATCGACATAAAAATTCAAAAGATATTATCCTCTTTCCGTGAGAAACTTTAAAAAAATCCAAATGTCTTCCCTTTATCTATAATCTTTCCGAACTACGCTTGACCTGATTCTCATTTCAATGAGATACATAGGCAATATGTGGGTTCGATCACATTTTTCAAAAAACAATTAAAAATCAATCAAGGACCCATCCCGGGTTCGATTTCATTTTTCAAAAAATCAAAAAAATACTCCCATCATGCGAAGATTTTCAATTCATGTCTCCCCCATCGCATGGAGATTTTACATTTCAGCCACTCCCATCATGCGGAGATTTTCAAACCTTGTTTCTCCCATCGCGTGGAGATTTTACATTCCTGTTAATGCTCCCATATCGCATCGGAACGGTACTACAGCTCGTCAAATCCTCCCATCGCGCGGATACTGATTCAAATTTTACTTTTATGTCCATTCTCCAATATCGCATCAGTACAGTACTGCAGCCCGTCGAATCCTCCCATCGCGTGGAGACTGATTCAAATTTTACTTTCCCGTCCATGCTCTGATATCGCATTGGAACGGTACTACGGCCTATCGAATCCTCCCATCGCATGGAGATTCGAATTTTACATTCCTTTCAATGCTCCGATATCGCTTCAGAACGGTAACCACAATGCTCATTTTACATTCAATTCTATTGAACAAAAATCATAAAAAAATGCTCTTATTCGAAAATTTGAAAAATGAAATGAAATGAAAATCTAAAAATATTTTCTTTCTACCTTCCTGAACTATGCTTGACCTTATTCTCATTTCAACGAGATATGTAGGCAACCTTCGGGTTCGGTTTTATTTTTCAAAAACAAAAAAAAACTAAAAAATGATCAAGTCAAAAAAATTCAATATATATATATATATATATATATATATATATGTTAAGTCAAACTGCGGCAAAAACCTGCGTATGGACACTACGGCCGATGACCAAGCTCCAGTGGGGGTTGGTTTGCCTTCCCATACCACTGCCCAGCCTTTGAACAACAATCCACCAGTAAATACGCCCTTAGATTACTCAAAAATATTAAAACCTAACACGTTGAATGGCCCCACTCAAGTTAACGCATCTGCACAAGCTACTGTCTTACCCATACCTCTTTGACGTGCAACACTGTTACAAGGACAGCCCATGGTAAAATTTACTGAGGCAGAGATTGACCGCATGAATGTGCTTGAAGGCTTAAAATACGATGTTGTATGTATGTTCTCATATAGATGGCATGAGCTCCAGGAGTTACGTTGAATTATACCATCTCAATGTGAGATTAAAGGCGAATGTAACATGGAATATTTAGTCCAAAAGTGTGTATTACGTCAAATACAAAGCTGGAAATGAATATCAGTTAAGGACGCTAATTTATGATGCAAAATTCAAGACCGGAGAAGAAACACCAAAAGTAAAGGCATGAATTTCATTCCCAAATTTGTTACCTACTTTCTTTGTCAAGGAGTGCCTATTTTCTATAGCTTCAGCAGTTGGAAAGCCATTGCATCTTGACATGGCTAATATCAATACAACAAGACCTAGTTGTGTGCGAGTGAGAGTTCTTGTCGATCTTCTAGCAGATTTACCTAAGAAGGTATGTATGGATATTGAGAATAAAGCAACTGGGCAAGTAAGGACTGAATGGGTGTCAATTAGGTATGATTACCTGCCCAAGTAATGTAAGGAATGTAAACTTCAAGTTCATGAGATGATCGAGTGTTGGAGGATGCATCCATAACGAATGGCAAACAAATCTACTGAGAATCAAGATTCTGAGAATGTGTTTTCTGAAGGCAGTAAGGAAAAAGGGAAAGAATCTGCACCATTGATGATTTTGTCTAGTGGAAACATTGGTGGTCATGTAGGTGCACAATGGAAGGAAGTAAGGGACAATCGAGGTAAAGTTGGGACAAAGCAAGACAATCAAGCAAGGACTAGAAAGGAGTTGGTTCCAGTAGTTAATTCTTGTGATAAACAGTTTCAAACTCGTAACAAATTTGAAGCTTTAAAAGGTGTTGAAGCCGGGGAGGTGCAGAACAATCAGTTAGCTATCATTGAGCAAGTTCAATAAGTAACTCAGGTGGATAAACCTTCTCCTGCTAAGGATGGGGATCAAAGTATTATTAATCGAAGTCCTAGAAATATTCCACTTGGAAATGGTAAAAGATTGAATCCAGCAGCTCCTTCTTTTAAAAATGAAAAATGAAATGAAATGAAAATCAAAAAATATTTTATTTCTACCTTCCTAAATTACGCTTGACCGGATTCTCATTTCAACGAGATATGTAGGCAACCTTCGGGTTCGGTTTATTTCTCAAAAAAAAAAAAAGATCAAGTCAAAAAAATTCAAATTAAGTCAAACTCCGGCAAACACCTGCTTATGGCCACTACGGCCAGCGACCAAGCTCCTGTGGGGGTTGGTTTGCCTCCCCCTACCACTGCCCAGCCTTTGAACAACAATCCACCAGTAAATACACCCTTAGATTACTCAAAAATATTAAAATCTAGCACGTTGAATGGCCCCACGCAAGTTAATGCATATGCACAAGCTACTGTCTTACCCATACCTCTTCGGCGTGCAACACTGTTACAAGGACAACCCATGGTAAAATTTACTGAGGCAGAGATTGACCGCATGAATGTGCCTTAAGGCTTACAATACGTTGTTGTATGTATGTTCTCATATAGATGGCATGAGCTCCAGGAGTTACGTTGAATTATACCATCTCAATGTGAGATTAAAGCCCAATGTAACGTGGAATTTTTTGTCCAAAATTGTGTATAACGTCAAAGACAAAGCTGGAAATGAATATCAATTGAGGACGCAAATTTATGATGCAAAATTCAAGACCGGAGAAGAAACACCAAAAGTAATGGTATGGATTTCATTCCCAAATTTGTTACCTACTTTCTTTGTCAAGGAATGCCTATTTTCTCTAGCTTCAGTAGTTGGAAAGCCATTGCATCTTGACATGGCTACTATCAATAAAACAAGACCAAGTTGTGCGTGAGTGAGAGTTCTTGTCGATCTTCTAGCAGATTTAACTAAGAAGGTACGTATGGATATTGAGAATGAAGCAACTGGGAAGTAAGGACTGAATGGGTGTCAATTAGGTATGATTACCTGCCCAAGTACAGTAAGGAATATAAACTTCAAGTTCATGAGATGATCGAGTGTTGGAAGATGCATCCAGAACGAATGGCAAACAAATCTACTGAGAATCAAGATTCTGAGAATGTGTTTTCTGAAGGCAGTAAGGAAAAAGGGAAAGAATCTACACCATTGATGCTTTTGTCTAGTGAAAAAGTTGTTGGTCATGTAGATGCACAATGGAAGGAAGTCAGGGACAATATAGGTAAAGTTGGGACAAAGCAAGATAACCAAGAAAAGAATGGAAAGGAGTTGGTTCCAGTGGTTAATTCTTGTGATAAACCGTTTCAAACTCATAACAAATTTGCAGCTTTAGAAGGTGTTGAAGCAGGGAGGTGCAGAACAATCAGTTAGCTATCATTGAGGAAGTTCAATAAGTAACTCAGGTGGATAAACCTTCTCCTGCTAAGGATGGGTATAAATGGATTATTAATCGTAGTCCTAGAAACATTCCGCTTGGAAGTGGTAAAAGATTGCATCCAGAAGTTGCTACTTTTAAAAATGAAAAATGAAATGAAATGAAAATCTAAATATATTTTATTTCTACCATCCTGAACTACGCCTGACCTGATTCTCATTTCAACGAGATATGTAGGCAACCTTCGGGTTTGGTTTTATTTTTCAAAAAAATAAAACTAAAAAATGATCAAGTCAAAAAAATTCAAAATATATATATATGTTAAGTCAAACTCCGGCAAAAACCTGCGTATGGCCACTACGGCCGGCGACCAACCTCCTGTGGGGGTTGGTTTGCCTCCCCCTACCACTGCCCAGCCTTTGAACAACAATCCACCAGTAAATACACCCTTAGATTACTCCAAAATATTAAAACCTAGCACGTTGAATGTCCCACGCAAGTTAATGCATCTGCACAAGCTACTGTCTTACCCATACCTCTTCGACGTGCAACACTGTTACAAGGACAACCCATGGTAAAATTTACTGAGGCACAGATTGACCGCATGAATGTACTTGAAGGTTTACAATACGTTGTTGTATGTATGTTCTCATATAGATGGCATGAGCTCCAGGAGTTATGTTGAATTATACCATCTCAATGTGAGATTAAAGGCGAATGTAACGTTGACATTTAAGTCCAAAAGTGTGTATTACGTCAAAGACAAAGCTGAAAATGAATATCAACTGAGGACGCTAATTTATGATGCAAATTTCAAGACTGGAGAAGAAACACCAAAAGTAAAGGCATGGATTTCATTCCCAAATGTGTTACTTACTTTCTTTGTCAAGGAGTGCCTATTTTCTCTAGCTTCAGCAGTTGGAAAGCCATTGCATCTGGACATGGCTAATATCAATAAAAAAAGACCTAGTTGTGTGCGAGTGAGAGTTCTTGGCGATCTTCTAGCAGATTTACCTAAGAAGGTACGTATGGATATTGAGAATGAAGCAACTAGGTAAGTAAGGACTGAATGGGTGTCAATTAGGTATGATTACCTGCCCAAGTACTGTAAGGAATGTAAACTTCAAGTTCATGAGATGATCGAGTGTTGGAGGATGCATCCAGAACGAATGGCAAACAAATCTACTGAGAATCAAGATTCTAAGAATGTGTTTTCTGAAGGCAGTAAGGAAAAAGGGAAAGAATCTGCACCATTGATAATTTTGTCTAGTGGAAAAGTTGTTGGTCATGTAGGTGCACAATGGAAAGAAGTAGGGGACAATCGAGGTAAAATTGGGACAAAGCAAGACAATCAAGCAAAGACTGGAAAGGAGTTGGTTCCAGTGGTTAATTCTTGTGATAAACAGTTTCAAACTCGTATCGAATTTGCAGCTTTAGAAGTGTTGAAGCAGGGGAGGTGCAGAACAATCAGTTAGATGTCATTGAGGAAGTTCAATAAGTAACTCTGGTGGATAAACCTTCTCCTGCTAAGGATGGGGATCAAAGTATTGTTAATCGTAGTCTTAGAAACATTCCACTTGGAAATAGTAAAAGATTGAATCCAGCAGCTCCTACTTTTAAAAGTGAAAAATGAAATGAAATGCAAATCTAAAACTACTTTATTTCTACCTTCCTGGACTACCCTTGACCTGATTCTCATTTCAACGAGATATATAGGCAACCTTCGGGTTCAGTTTTATTTTTCAAAAAAAAAAAACTAAAAAATGATCAAGTCAACAAAAATTCAATATATATATATATATATGTTAAATCANAAAACCTGCGTATGGCCACTACGGCCGGCGACCATGCTCCTGTGGGGGTTGGTTTGCCTCCCCCTACCACTGCCCAACCTTTGAACAACAATCCACCAGTAAATACACCCTTAAATTACTCCAAAATATTAAAACCTAGCACGTTGAATGGCCCCACGCAAGTTAATGCATCTGCACAAGCTACTGTCTTACCCATACTTCTTCGACGTGTAACACTGTTACAAGGACAACCCATGGTAAAATTTACTGAAGCAGAGATTGACCGCATGGATGTGCTTGAAGGTTTACAATACATTGTTGTATGTATGTTCTCATATAGATGGCATGAGCTCCGGGAGTTACGTTGAATTATACCATCTCAATGTGAGATTAAAGGCGAATGTAACGTGGAATTTTCGTCCAAAAGTGTTTATTATGTCAAAGACAAAGCTGGAAATGAATATCAATTGAGGACGCTAATTTATGATGCAAAATTCAAGACCATAGAAGAAACACCAAAAGTAATGGCATGGATTTCATTCCCCAATTTGTTACCTACTTTCTTTGTCAAGGAGTGCCTATTTTCTCAAGCTTCAGCAGTTGGAAAGCCATTGCATCTTGACATGGCTACTATCAATACAACAAGACCAAGTTGTGCGTGAGTGAGAGTTCTTGTCGATCTTCTAGCAGATTTAACTAAGAAGGTACGTATGGATATTGAGAATGAAGCAACTAGGGAAGTAAGGACTGAATGGGTGTCAATTAGGTATGATTACCGGCCCAAGTACTGTAAGGAATGTAAACTTCAAGTTCATGAGATGATCGAGTGTTGGAGGATGCATCCAGAAAGAATGGCAAACAAATCTACTAAGAATCAAGATTCTGAGAATGTGTTTTCTGAAGGCAGTAAGGAAAAAGGGAAAGAATCTGCACCATTGATGATTGTTTCTAGTGGAAAAGTTGTTGGTCATGTAGGTGCACAATGGAAGGAAGTAAGGGACAATCGAGGTAAAGTTGGGACAAAGCAAGACAATCAAGCAAAGACTGGAACGGAGTTGGTTCCAGTGATTAATTCTTGTGATAAACAGTTTCAAACTCGTATCAAATTTGCAGCTTTAGAAGTGTTGAAGCAGGGGAGGTGCAAAACAATCAATTAGCTGTCATTGAGGAAGTTCAATAAGTAACTCAGGTGGATAAACCTTCTCCTGCTAAGGATGGGGATCAAAGTATTGTTAATCGTAGTCCTAGAAACGTTCCACTTGGGAATAGTAAAAGATTGAATCCAGCAGCTCCTACTTTTAAAAATGAAAAATAAAATGAAATGGAAATCTAAAAATATTTTATTTCTACCTTCCTGGACTACACTTGACCTGATTCTCGTTTCAACGAGATATATAGGAAACCTTCGGGTTCAGTTTTATTTTTCAAAAAAAAAAAACTAAAAAATGATCAAGTCAAATATATATATATATGTTAAATCAAACTACGGCAAAACCTGCGTATGGCCACTACGGCCGGCTACTATGCTCCTGTGGGGGTTGGTTTGCCTCCCCCTACCACTGCCCAGCCTTTGAACAACAATCCATCAGTAAATACACCCTTAGATTACTCCAAAGTATTAAAACCTTGCACGTTGAATGGCCCCATGCAAGTTAATGCATCTGCATAAGCTACTGTCTTACCCATACCTCTTCGACGTGTAATACTGTTACAAGGACAGCCCATGATAAAATTTACTGAGGCAGAGATTAACCGCATGAATGTGCTTGAAGGTTTACAATACATTGTTGTATGTATGTTCTCATATACATGGCATGAGCTCCAGGAGTTATGTTGAATTATAACATCTCAATGTGAGATTAAAGGCGAATGTAACGTGGAATTCTTCGTCCAAAAGTGTTTATTACGTCAAAGACAAAGCTGGAAATGAATATCAATTGAGGACGCTAATTTATGATGCAAAATTCAAGACCATAGAAGAAACAACAAAAGTAATGGCATGGATTTCATTCCCCAATTTGTTACCTACTTTCTTTGTCAAGGAGTGCCTATTTTATCAAGCTTCAGCAGTTGGAAAGCCATTGCATCTTGACATGGCTACTATCAATAAAACAAGACCAAGTTGTGCGTGAGTGAGAGTTGTTGTCGATCTTCTAGCTGATTTAACTAAGAAGGTACGTATGGATATTGAGAATGAAGCAACTGGGAAGTAAGGACTAAATGGGTGTCAATTATGTATGATTACCTGCCCAAGTACTGTAAGGAATGTAAAGTTCAAGTTCATGAGCTGATCGAGTGTTGGAGGATGCATCCAGAAAGAATTGCAAACAAATCTACTAAGAATTAAGATTCTGAGAATGTGTTTTCTGAAGGCAGTAAGGAAAAACGGAAAGAATCTGCACCATTGACGATTTTGTCTAGTGGAATAGTTGTTGGTCATGTAGGTGCACAATGGAAGGAAGTAAGGGACAATCGAGGTAAAGTTGGGACAAAGCAAGACAATCAAGCAAAGACTGGAAAGGAGTTTGTTCCAGTGGTTAGTTCTTGTGATAAACAGTTTCAAGCTCGTATCAAATATGCAGCTTTAGAAGTGTTGAAGCAGGGGAGGTGCAGAACAATCAATTAGCTGTCATTGAGGAAGTTCAATAAGTAACTCAGGTGGATAAACCTTCTCCTTCTAAGGATGGGGATCAAAGTATTGTTAATCGTAGTCCTTGAAACATTCCACTTGGAAATAGTAAAAGATTGAATCCAGCAGCTCCTACTTTTAAAAATGAAAAATGAAATGAAATGAAAATCTAAAAATATTTTATTTCTACCTTCCTGGACTACACTTGACCTGATTCTCATTTCAACGAGATATATAGGCAACCTTCGGGTTCAGTTTTATTTTTCA